>JASFAX010007314.1:0-26119 GCA_030737875.1 Allium sativum
GGCGAGTCCCCATCCAGTTCGGATTCCCTTGGTCAGTTCCCTAGTCCGATCCGACCCCTTTTTCTCCGATCCGAACCGGTTCGGAACCTGCACACTTCTACAACTTTCCAGCGAGCTTTTTACGCCATTCGACGACGTTTTCGAGCAATTTAACTATTCTAATCAATCATGAAACATACCATAGAGTCATAGCAACATGTAATAGCAACCACAAACAGCAAACAACAATTTAAATGAATCAAAATGAATCAAAAGTGGCTAAAACCTCACATTTGCCTATAATCCCTCTTAATCATGTTTAAGCATATGATTAGCAAAACACATCGAAATTAACCCAAATTTCTAACAGAGCCTTAAAACATTATTTTAGAATTTTAAGAATTTTTCCAGAATTTATTTACGTATAAATTCGCTAATCTTCACTAATTACCCTTAATTACCGTAATTAGTGCAAAAACTATGCAAATCACTCACCTTGGCCACAAATGAAATTCTCAGAACTGAAACTTCTCTGATTTGGCGCTGTTCCCAATCTTATACAGCAGCTCCAACCTTGCTTTGGTGCTTTTTCTTCTTAATTTGATGCCTTTAAGCCTTAATCCTTGATTAAGAAGTGATTTTGGGTGTTTTGAGAGAGATTTAGAGAGTGGAGGCCATGACTAGGGTAAGAGAAATGAAAGTGGCGGCTGGAAAATGTCTAAAGAAATGTTTTCTAACCCTAATCAGCACCTATATCTCCCTAAACCCGAAATTCCCCTTGGGCCAAGCTGCTAATCACCCGTTTAAGCCCAACTAAGCTGTTTTTCACCATCTGAAACTTGTTTCAGCCATATCTCCCAAACGGTAAGTCCGCTTGGCTAATGTGACCACTCTACGGAAAGAGAAACCATCATCCGGAGCCAATGGAAGTGGTTTCAGGTCAAAATTCCTTTCCAGTCAAAAGTTATGGCCAAAACAGTGATAACTAGGGGTAAAATGGTCATTTAAAAATCGGGAAAAATCATGAACATGGGAAATGACCCCAATAGTCGTCCCCCAAAGTTACATGACCATACGACTTCGTATGTGAAAGAAATAAATATTCCACGATCCTATGATGCGTAGACTACGGGTCGTTACATTGCAAGTGAATGCATACACACACACTAGACATTATTGGGGATCAGCCAATAGGGAACTTACATATGCATATGGATGTGTGTGCATTTTATTTTATATCCATGATTGTAATAAATGTATGTTATCATATGGTTGTTGCATACGTATGATGATTGGAGCATACATATAGAACTATTTGTTATTATTGGGCATTTTGCATACATTTGAATACATGGCACTAGCAAGATTGCATAAAAAGGAGGTCAACTAAATCAGTATACCCCCTAATCTCTTACAACAGCAAGGGATATATACCCTACACTATTGAATGAAAAATCCCTTATTTAAAAAAATAATACACTATTGCATAATGACATAAATCGCATTAGAAAAACTAAGGACAAAGGTTGCTAATGGATGATGTTTGAGTAGATGGATGTAGATATTTATGTGAAAACACTTATATTACTCTTCGACACAAAAGATTTCGGGGAAGAAATTCTTTAAGGAGAGGAGAATATAACAACCCGAATTTTTAATAAATATAATTAATTAATTTTTTTTAAATAATATAGTTGTTAAATTGTAGAAATTTGACAATGTGGATTGCGTCATTGGGTCCGCTACATTTTTTGTTTCAGTTACTCATTTGATTTGCATAAAATGGACTTAAAATGAAGGAGTTGTGACAATTCAAAGCTTGAATTCAATTAAGAGTTTAATAAACAAAAAGAACTATGCATTGGATGGCCCAAGCTTTCATTAGGTCGACACAGGTGGAGAGTGGGTCGACCCATGTGTCGACCCGCTAAGGGTCTGGTCAACCCATATGTTCCTGACAAGTATACTTGCTAGACACGAAATAAAATGAATGAACGAGATTTTAACTGAATTTTTCTAACTGATGTGTCTGATTTTGATTGGTTGACGTTACTATTCTAGAATAATCCAAGGATATGGTCAGTTTAGATTTAAAACCTAAATATAACGTTTGAGGATTTTTTAGCCCACCTATAAATAAACCTCCAACCCCCTCCCCCTTTGTTCACAGCATATCTCTTTCTCACCTAGGCTAGTCTCGTTTTTGAGAGTCGGGGCCAACCTAAATTAAATTATAATAGATTAAGTTTTTTAAATAAAAATATTTTCCATTTTATTTTCTTCTAAAGGTGGGTTCTATTGGGGCCACGAGGGAATCTTTTATGGTGATTTTACGATTATTTATATTTTTTATTAAGTTTAGGTAAATAGGTAAGTAGTAATGGTGGTAGTTGTAGTTTTGTTTACAGTTCTTTTACCTATAGTTTAATTGCAGTTTTAGTTTGTTCCTATTTTTCTATAATTTCTTTATATAAATAGCTTATGAAAATTTATTGTCTTTTCCTTATAGTTTGTGTTTAACTAATATTCAAATGACTGCAAGTAGTATTCTCAGTATTTTTCCCTCTTCATCATCAGATTTTTACAGTTTATTTTGGTTATGCCTAAATATGCCTAAAAGGCATATGTATACGACTGATTTAGGCGTAGATTTATATGCCTAATTGCCTACGACTGATTATAATTCTTAATTTGTGTGCATTATATACGTCATATATAGGCACTGACTATGCGACTAATTTTATACGACTGATTATTATGCTTTTATTCTGCACAAGTTTGGGAAATCTTATTAAATTTGAATAATGGAAACAAGATTGGGTAATTTGGGGCTAATTTGATATGTGATGTAATTTGTGATAAAAAAGGAATGTTGGACTGATAATAGACAAAGTTGATTTAAGTTTGTCAAATTGGCTAAATTACATGTAATGACAGAAAAATGAATTGTAACATATATTTGGATAAATATGATAGACCGAGGGATCATAATAAACAAACATAGTTTGTTGACAAATATGAATATGACTTGAACTGTAAATAAGACAATTATGCCTATACTACAAGAAAAAGTAGAATAGACATTACAGTTTTAACATTGCTTACAATGTCAGCCGATGTCAAAACGATTTTTAACATTGTCAAAAAGAAAATTGATGTTGTTCGTTTCTCAGACATCGTTTAATTAAAGGAGCGATATCTTTTACATGCTTTATAAAAAAAGAAAAATCAGACCGCACATCGTTTTATTAAAGGAGCGATGTCTTGTACACGCTTTAGAAAAAAAGAAAACTCAGGCCGCTCAAATATTTTTTCCCCTTACCATTTTGTTTTCCTCTCTTAACCAAATTATTTCCCCTATCGCCTTTGCCAAAATTTCACCGAACTAATATTAAAAAAAGGGGTTTTTACCCTCAAGAACTAAAAGAACAAAAAATTGTTTCATAAGGACAAGGGAGCAAAATTTTATCTTTAAGGACAAAATTTAGTTTAAAGGGAGGAATTCGGGGGGGGGGGGGGGGGGGCACTATAATTCCTCCCATTACACTAACACTTGTCCTTATGAACAAAATTTTGCCCCCTTGTCCTTATGGAATAACTTTTTGTTCATTTTGTCCTTCAAAGTATTTTCGTGTAAGGTAAGAACAAATTAAAAAAATTCGCTTTTCCTCGACCGCTTTTTTAACTTTTCCCCCAATCTCTCGTACCTTAATTTCTAAAGCTGCTAAAATCTTTTGTCCCTTCTTCCAATTTGGCGATTCCAAGATATTTTCCTTCTTGGAAAACCCTAAAATGGTAACGCGCGAAGCAAAGGAAAAAAGAAGAAAAAAAATCCGCACGTAGTGGAAGGCAGAATTAACAAGCGGAGAAATCGGTAGAATCAGGGAGCATGGAAGAGGAAAAAGCCAATCAAAGAAAAAAAAATAGAGAGTGAAACCCAATTATCCAAATGAAGAATGGAAGAAGAAGAAGAGCTGGAGTTGGAGAAGAATAGAATTTGAGAACCCATCATCTCATATCTGATCTAGTTGAGGTAACCTGATTTATAAATTCTAATTGTCTTAATTCAATTTAATTTCTGGTTAATTGCTAAAATGGCTTTTGCTTTTATATGTTAAGTAATTTGTTTTACATACTATTAGCAACATTTTTTTTCTCTTTATCTCAGTTAACATCTGCACATATAACTTTGCGCTTAGGTATAAGTACGCAAATGGCCAAGTAGTAGATGTGCATCTCCTGATGTAAGCTCGCCTTTACCATACCAAATGTATGGAAATGGAGAGTCTGGAAACAATTTGTCAACAAAAAGAAATTATAACCAACTGCTTGAAAGACAAGTGAATGTTTCTCGCTTGCAACATTTTGCTATCTAAGTTTAGATTTGATTCGAAGCATAAATGATTCAGTTCTTGTAAAGTGATGAAAATTAGTTTGTATATAGATACATAAGTTGTGTTGATTGCGGGTATAATATAACTAATTACCATTTTGAGGTCTTGAAGTGTAAATCAATTGTAAAGGGTGAATTAGTAGGGAAAGGTTAACTTGCAAGCTAACAGTTAATATTCATACTTACAATGGTAGAATTTTTTTTTATAATTACTCTGCATAGCTGAACTTGGCATAAAAAAATAACTAGATAAAGTTATTCAAATATTAAGAAATTCAAAAACCTACTGGTATGCTGACCTTAATATTGATCTCTGGATGAGCAAAGAGACCTAATATGCTGAATATCTCCTTTAAATAAAGAACATTTCCATCCATGAAATGCTGCTAAAGTAATTATCATACTTATGTGTTGTTTGGATCATATATATTTGTTTGTGTATCTGTATGCTCTGTATTCTGTTTGGTTTTTTTTTTGTAGTTGAAGCATTATTTTAAAAATTGATGATTCACCATATCTGTTGTCAAATTCTCTGTTTTTAGTATTTATATCGCCATCTATTCATTTCGGAAAACACATGTCCAATAGTTTCTTGCTACTGAAGATGCAAATAATAAGGCTGCAGAAGCTAAATGCTTATGTCAAACACTTATAAAACGCTTATATGGAATTGGTGATGTGATTTTATCACACTTTAGACATCGCCGATATCAACATTGCTCCCAAAAAACAGAGACATCTTTTTTAGCTGATGTCTATGTGATTGTAGTGCTAATATGAAAATATGGACTTAAAAATGTATTAAGTTATGAGCTTAATAATATATTATAGTGGCCTTGTGATTAAACAATTATGTGGTGGCCTTGTGATTAGGAAATTCTATGCTGGTCTAATGATTAGATAATTCTATGGTGGCCTTGTGATTAGGCAATTCTATGGCTATGGTTTCTAGGATAAATGAACAAACAGTTAGGCTTAATCAATATAAAACTTAAAAATGATGTTAAGTTATGAGCCTAAATTATATGGTTCCTATGGGGGACAAATCAAAGGGGATTTGAGTCAAGTAATTGTTTATTGGGAATCCATAATATACAACATACCATTTTTATCACATACGGTATCATAAAGGAGGTGAGGGCACGCACCATGTTGTGGGAGGTAGTAAGATAGACCAAATTGAGGTGGGTACGAGTGCGTTCAGGCGGTTCAATGTGCATGCATTGACTCGACTATTGAAAATAAGACATTGTAACACCTGTGGTTAATGCAATGTCTTTTTGGTGATGGGTTGGGCCTGGTAAGTCCAAGGTCCATAGTAGAGATAGGTTATCACTCTATATGGTTTAATGATAACCAATCGATGGGTAGTATTAGGAAAATCTTCCTAACAATCTTCCTAATTATATTATGTTCTGAAATTGGTAGAAATGCAAACAGTCAAAAATCAAATTCCATGAAATGAGAAAGGTTAACCTAATCTATAACTTTTATGTCATACTACATGTTCACTTTATGTGTACATAGACACTTACCCTATCTAACACTAGAACTAATATTTTATCCATTTCCTTTGTTCATCAGCGTTCTAGTAATCATAACAGCTCACCAAACTTTATGTCTGACCCACTGCTCTTCCTTCCTTTTTCTTCCCCCCATTAGACTCATAGGGTAGAATTTAAATGGTATTGGCGGCTTGGGATGAGCAGCATCCAAGATCTGAGATTCATCCCGTTATTTGTCAAATTTATCTTTATGCTACTTTATTTTATTGTTGTTCTAAAATGTGCTTGTGAGGAAATGTTATTTGTATACTCTGATTTAAGCTGATATCCAGAAAGTCAT
Source organism: Allium sativum (assembly GCA_030737875.1). Taxonomy (NCBI): domain Eukaryota; kingdom Viridiplantae; phylum Streptophyta; class Magnoliopsida; order Asparagales; family Amaryllidaceae; genus Allium; species Allium sativum. The sequence continues at coordinate 6,218 of JASFAX010007314.1, forward strand.
ATGTTTTGTAACTATTGTTTTGTAATATATGTGTTTATTAAAGAAATAAAAGTTTGTGTTATTTTTAATTATGTCTTGTGAATCTTAGTCTCTTCGATTTACTTCTTTGTACCTACAGCACTCTACATTCCTTATTATGACCTTAATTAGGAATAATAAGGGGTGTTGGGTGTTTCATATATACTCGAGGAGAAAATTTTAGGTAGGGTGTAATATCAGTGATAAATTTTTATTATCGAGAACATGAAAAGTCAAATTTACCATTTGTATTTCTTAAATTCCTATTCTATTGCTTAGGCACACTTGAAGTCCTCTTCGGTTACTAAGGCATGGAATTCATGTTCTGCTGCTCAGGTGTTGTACACCTATTACTCTAAGATAAGTAAGGATTTTTAGTTTGTTGATATTCTAGAAGGAGTCTTAGGCTAGACATAGAACGGAGCTCCGAACTAGCATAAAAACCTCTGGCATCATTTTTCTTTACTACTTTATTTATTCCACTATAGTTATGTTTACAGTTCCACATTTGTATATTCCCATATTACATGATCAATAGTTCACATTCAGATGTCAGGCATATTTTTCTAAGAGATAATATAATAAAGATTTAATAACATTATAACTTATTAATACAGAAAATCAAATAACTGATATATTAACAAAACCCTTGAATCAATAAATTTTTACTAAATTGCGATAGGATTTAGGTGTGTATCCATTATCTAAAATTTAAAAACTAGAAATCAAAAATAAATACAAGAATACGTCGACCTGCTGGCCTTTAGTATTTCCGCATATAATGTGAAATTTGATTTTCAAATTTTCCTCCAAATTTATTTTTTGAAAGGCAATGGAAAAAAATTATTATCACAGAAAAGATTGCAAACTATACAGTATTACAACAATGAAACAAATAATCAAAATATACATCACTACTTACCAAAAAAACACTAACAAATTACACTATCAAACACTGAATTACAAATATCATGACAATGACCCCATGTATATATCTGTTCAATTACCCAAGCATAACAGAAGCGTTCACGTCACTATGCCTGCAACTGTTCTTATTGCAAAACTTCGTCAAATAACCAGAAGAGTATAAACGGATTACAGCACAAAACCATATAAGACCTCAAAAAAATTGATTTGTAAGCCCAAGAAATTTCCTCATTATAACAAGATGAGATCACAAAGAGGAGATGGATTTTTCCTCATAAGTCTTGAAGATGGTTTCAAATTATATTCCTTGGAAGCAACTCATCAGGCCTAAAATCCCTACCATCATTCGAATCATCACACTCAGCAGACAAATTTTTTTTAGCATGCTTCTTACTACTCTTAGATTTGGAAAACGTATCACATTAAGTAACAAAATTTAATGGAGAAGATACTGATGGAGCATAATTAGATGGTGGAGGTATAAAAATATGAGTGGGAGAGTTAAATGTGAATAAGGTGAAGTTTTTGAAGGTGTAGAGGAAGTTGACAAATTACAAGAAGAGGAAGAAGGAATAGATGCACTTGACATGGTATGAAAAGAAGAGAAAGAGGATGAAGCCTTAATACTAGTCAAAACATTTTGTGCCTGAAAGCCTTCCTCAGCAAAATCAGATTGCATTGCATCATGTTCACTATTAATAAAATTTCCTGAATCACTGACCAATCCATCGAGCATATTATCTCCATCAAGATGCATTCTACCACAATCATCTCTCTGTAGTTATATTCCCAGAATTACCACCAGAATGGGGGGGGGGGGGAGGGGCGTTGAAGGATCTTTTAGCTCACCTATAAAAAAAACTGATACCCCCCTCAATCTTCACAACACATCTCTTTCCCTCATTTGCTAGTCTCCTTTTTGAGAGTCGGGGCCAACCCAAATTAAATTGTAATGGATTGAGATTTTAAAATAAAAATATTTTCCATTTTGTTTTGTTCTGAAGGTGGGTTCTGCCGGGGCCATGAGGGAAGCTTTTATGGTGAGTTTTACGGTTATTTAGATTTTTTTAATTAAGTTTAGTTAAATAGGTAAATTGTAGTGGTGGTAGTTGTAGTTTTGTTTACAGTTCTTTTACTTACAATTTAATTTGTTTGTTCCTATTTTTCTATAATTTCTTTTATAAGTAGCGTATGAAAATTTATTGACTTTTCTTACAATTTGTGTTTAACTAATATAAAAATGACTGTAAGCAATATTCTCAGTCTTTTTCCCTCTTCTTTGTCAGATTTTTAAAGTTTATTTTGGTTATGCCCAAATATGCTGTTAAAATCCAAATTAGATTTCAACACCAAAGGTACACAGATGGTACTTCACCAATACGGTAAGAGATTAAGAGGAGCCACAATCGTAAAATGCAAGTTAAAAGACAATGATTTTGTAGTGGTTCGACCTTAAGAAAGATCTACGTCCACTTTACCAATAATTTCCATTAGTAATTCAAGAATTATAAATGTAGAATCACTCAAAAATACATCCATCTTTTCTCTAACACTTAGATCTCACTCTAATTAAAACAAATTAGTGAAGGATCAAGTAGATTCCACCAAATACAAGGAGAATGGTAGAAAATCTCCCCTTTCTAAGATGCTTGAGCACTTTTGGTAGATTTCATGATGGATTCAACGCTTGATCTTTGCCTTGAAATGGTAGGAGGTGCTAGGATCACTTTGAATAGGGGAGGAAGAAATTTGACAGTCCTTCGAAGTAATGGAAATCGATCCCTAAAAGCATAGAAGCCATGACCTATTTATAGGAGAAGTTGGAGTGAAGTGGTGAGCTGAAATGTGTATATGTGGGTTGTGGGTCGAACACAGAAGTAATTACCGAGATGCCACTACCTGCTGTTGACAGCTGTATCCAGCTGTTTGCCCAAGATCATGTTCGACCGACCCAGCTATTTAAGCCATGTTCGACTGAACCTGAGTGATATGTCCGACCGACCCTGAGTGTTCGAGTCTTATGATGTTGTTATCTTGTTCGATCCCTGTGTTCGTTCGAGTCATGTTTGATGTTCGATCCACATGTTGTTCGAGCATAAAGTCTCGTTCGACCCTCATATGGGCTGAATGATGACTGACCACCTTTGCGATGTATAGCCAACCTTTATATTAATTTCAGCCTATTAATATGCGCTTGATTCTTTATGGATTAACATTATCCCCTCGAAGTTTATAAGTTTTATCTTGCAAAGATTTATAGGCTTCGAAGTGATTCAATATAGTGCATATTGATAGATTAAACTTGAATATATATATATATATATATATATATATATATATATATGGGACGACTGTACATGGTTTAATTAGTTCATAGAATGCTTGTAAACACATTGGGTTAGACAAGAAATCTGGGTTGAACAAGGCATTCTGGTTGAGCGTACCTTATAGTTCAAACGTGTTCAGGGTCGCACATACTTTCTGGATCGGACATGTTCAGGGTCGAATATACTTTCTGGATCGAACATGTTCATGGTTGAACTTGCTTTCTGGGTCGAACGTACCACTGGGTTGAACATGCCTCTTTGTCTCCCAGCTCTTTATATAGCTTTAGTTCCTCATTTTTTCACTTTGTTTATTTCCTTTTAAAAAATTCGATTAATGGCAGCCGTTTCTAGTTCGTAAAGTTTCCGGCTTTAATCACTCTTCTCTTTCTTTTTAAATCGAATCTAGAGTCATCGATCTGTGGAGCTTATTCGAAGTTACGATGACACCGATCCAACCTTAAATCAACTTTGAGCAGCTACCTTCTCCAGATTTAAGTCATTTTTCCGCTTACAAGTGATTCTCCTTTCCTTTTGCAATGCTTTTGGTTTACAATATAGTTAAGGGATTGCACTGAATTATCCTGTGCGCACGGTTCATATTCGAACCAAATGTTTGAGGTTGTAATGATTGTAATGGTGATGAATTGAATTGGATTGGCCCATGGTTGTGTTTGCAAGTGTTTAGGGACTTTGAATCACATAAGAGTTCTCTAATTTTTACTTGTACTTGACGCACATAAGATGTTTGAACAAATGCTGATGTCATGAAATTTCCATTCACATTGTTGTTTTGCTTGTATACTTGTGTTTGAGTGTTTTGTGATCGTTATTTGGAACCACCTTTGACGTGCTTACTTTGTATATGCTGCATCCTTCCAAGTTTTGCTCGACCGGACATTACCATGTTCGACCCTCATTCAACTCCTCCGGTTCGACACACTTTGGTTCAAGCGTGCCCGACCTTATCCAGGTTTGAACATGTTTGATCCTATGTGGTTGATCATATTTGACCCAACTGAGGTTCGAATGTGCTCGAACCTGTCTGGGTTTGATCATTTTCGACCCTATGGGGTCGACAATGTTCGACCCTGTTAAGGCTCTAACATGCTCGACTTTGCCTGGGCTTGAACATGTTCGACCCTATAGGGTCGCTCATGTTCGACCCAGGTAAAGTTCGAACACACTCGACCCTACATGGGTTTAAACATGTTCGACCCTGTGGGGTCAGGCATGCTCGACCAGCTAAGGCTCGAGCATTCATGACCCTGTTTGGGTTTAAACATGTTCAATACTATTTGCATATGTCTGAGTTTCTTGGGAAGGAACATGGTTTCATTATTTGGATGGAGACTTGTACTTGCAAACCTAATCATATAGAACATACTTCTGCAAACTTCCGGTTTGCTTGATCCGAAGTACATGACCAAATTTGATTCTGCTAAATTCAAGTCTGTTCGACTCTGATGAGGATCGAGCAGATGAGAGTCGAACACGTTCGACCCAATGTGGTTCGAGCATGTACGACCCCACTTAGGCTCGAGCACGGTCAAGAACTTTGGCATTTTTGCAACTTAATTTATGGTCTTTTACTGGTCTCCTTTTTTTCCTGATGCTGAACCTACGATTTATTTATTAAGCACAAACGTTCATAGAGAAAATGTTATCCTGACAACTGTTACACCAGAATACCAAAGAAGGAACCATGTTTAGTAAAGCCAAAAGATCTGGATAAATTGTTTGAACCACATCTAGATTAAGTGCCAGCCAAACCTATCCTAAACCCCCAGCCATATTCCACTATACCACTTGAAAGACATGAAACAGAACTTTCCTTTAACTCATTCCAACAATTGAGCAAGGAATATGGGATTTCAAAAAAGGAAAAATCCAGATTCCCCATAAAAGATGAATTTGTCGACATTCTTCCTCCTGGATACGTTGCAGTAAACTGATACATGTTGATGAGAAGGGTGATTCCTCCCTTTAATTCCTACACAGAGTCAGTTCTTAAGAGCTTGGCCATTGCCCCATATACAACCAAATGGTTACTATTCATTAATGGGTCTTTATGTACTGTTTATGAGGGTCAAAGAGCGCGCATCTACATTTTAAGATATATGCTATCTGTATTCTTTTAAAAGGAGGAAGGTTCGTCCTTCAATCATTTCTGTCGAGAGTCGGAGCTCTAGGATTATTACTGGTTTAGTTGAAAGTGCCTAAGGGTTTCCTAACCAATATTTCTTTGTTCGTTGCCCTTCGAAATTTCATGGTTACTAGGCAGAAGGAGGTGAATATTCTACAGTCTTTTATTTCATTTTCCCCTTTATTCCAGTTCTCACATCTGAAATTATATTGCAGCGACTCTCACCAATAAGGATAATCCTATCGATCAACTTCTCTTTAAAACTTTAACGGTTGTTCCTAAGGATGAAAGAAGCAGGAGATTCTTGCTTATGGAGGAGTTTTCTCTGTCGATGCAACATGCTGCCTCCCTCGTAAACTTTAGGGACAGATCCGACAAATAAGAAAGACAATCTTCATAAACCCCGGCCAAGAAGGCCCGAATAAGGAAGTGCACTGATCCTGCAGGAAGTAGCAAAACTCCTCCCACATCAAAATTAGCTCCCACTGAAAAGGAGGTATCCAGACAAAGTGAGGATAGGAGTCCTTCGGCTTTACCCGATCAAGCTGGGAAAGAGATCACTCTTCTGGATCCCGTGGAAGAAACTGAGCAAGTTGATGCAGATGACTCTACTTCAAAAACTGTTTCAAATTCCGTGGAGGAAAATGAGCAGCCTGAAGAGGCTGAGTTGGTTCTGTGAATAAACTAAACACTGAAAATGGTGACAAAAATCTCGTTGTCCAAGGCAGTTAAGGAGATGGTATGTCGAAGACTTTCAGGAATCATGGTGATCGCAGCTCAGCTAAAGATCTTATCGCTAGCGATACTTTTGTCTCAAAGCCAAAAGTTTCAGTTACGAAGACTAAAACTGAAAAATATTCATCTCGAAACCCTCATCCTTAAAAAACACTTGAGGACATAGGAATTTTCTTAAATGATCCACCTCCGACTGGTTCGTTATTAGACGTTTAATGAACAAACTTTCTTTGCTCTTACTTAAGTCTTACGCTTTCAATACTTTATAAAGGAATTTTTCTCTCTCCCTTTCTCAGGTTTAGAAATGAGGCGCTCTCTTGAGGACATCTTTGAACAAGGTGCCCAGCAATTCGACCCCAAAAATTTGATTAAACCTCGATATTCCCAACACTCGAAGCATTCATAACACCCAGAGCTTTCTAATCAACCTCACCGAATTGGAGATCTTATTGAAACCGAACAGCAAAGGAAATGGAGACATGACCATTCTGATAGGCTGGAGGCTGAGAGGATTAAAGAACTAGATCGGCGAAAAAGGAAGAACGAGAAGAAGAGAGAGAGGAGTGATAAGGGTAAAGGCGACTATGGGAAGCACCAAAAATCAGATAAGCGCCCAATGCCAAATCTCACAGTGTCGGACATTTAAGATATGGGAGATGACACATATTTGGCTTCCCTACCAGCCACTCCTATCTTCTGACCTTCAGACCATTATAGATAGGCCTCGTTACAGGATAAGGCAAACCAGCCTAATGCTTGCTGAGCAATTCAAAGGCTGGGATTTTAGAGGGATATACTTTGACGTGGACTTGCTTCCTAATGACAAGCGGGATCTTCTTGAGGAAATAGCTGGTACAAAGAGCAGTATGATCACTTAATATGATGTTGCAAAGATTAAGCTGAGATCAAATTGGATAAACTGAGCGAGAAGGTTGAAAAACAACTTGGTAGCTGGAACAGATTCGCTCATGATCTTCAAAGAGTTAATTCAGCTTGCCTCGACCATATTATAACATTGGAGAATGACAAGGCTGATTTAATTCATGTGCTTAAGTCTCAAAGCTCCACGAAGGATTTTGAGGCTGAGATTGCCAAGCTTAAGGAAGAGCTTGTTGCTGTCAAAAAAGAAGATACGCTTGTGAAATAGGTAAAAGAAGCTCAAAATGCTCAACAGCTTGCAGAGTCCCAATTAGCCGAAGAAAGAAGTGCTTCTTTTATTCTAAGACAAGAGAACTAGACCCTTCAACATAGGATTTTTTCTCAAAGTTTATCCCTTGAGGCGCTAACTACTAATGTTAAGTTTATTGAAGAGGACAGATCTAAAGCCATGGATTCTTATTTAAAAGTCAAAGAAAAGAACCAGGAGACCCTATTCAAGTTTTATGTTTACAGTGTTATGGGTCATGGTAGCTTGTATTATTTGGGAAAAGACTTTATTAATACCCTGGCTCTTGTCTGGGAAGAAGTTCTCAGGATTGACGTGGGCGCTCGCGGTGAGTAGGATCTTATAGAAGAACTCTTAGACGAGACATCCCGTAAGGCTTTAGCAAAGGGAAAGGTTATTCTGAGGGAGAAGCGGGCATTGCTTGTTGATAAAGCTGGGATTCAGAAGGACAAGCCCATGATGTAACAAATGCTGATGCCCCTGATCTCCTTACTAATACTGAGACTTCTGATTTACCATTTTTGGACAATCCTCCTGCTTCTCTGAAAGGCGCAGCATTCGAGGATCATAACGTAGTGGAAACTTTAGCAGAGAAGGATAGCAAGGATGATGAAATAGATAACGATACTGATGCAAACAGATTTAAGGTCGAAGAGCACAGGAATCTTCAGGCCAGTCTTATGGCTACAGGTAAACTTGAAATTATCGAAACTCTGCTATACTTAGACTGCCTATGCCCTTCGCCTGACACATCTGCATTTCATGTTCATTGTTTATCTGCCTTAGGTCTGATCTCACATTCATCCTCCCATGTTGTAGGAAAGATAACGACAATGAAGTCGTCATGACTGATTCAACTTTGGTGTCTGTTCCTCTTGCCCCAACTTCAACTCCTCCTTTGGGTGATCCATCCCTTCCTACTTTTACCACTCCGGGTTCTCAAGATACTCAGATTCCATCAATTGCTAACTTGGGCGATGACGAGGATTACATTCTAAGTGGGGAAGATTCTGAGCATACCGGTGAAACCGTGGACATGGATACCAAAGACCCAAAGAAGCACAAATCCAAAGTCTCATCAGCTTCTGGTCGTAAAGGGAAGAAGCTTGCTGCTAGGAAGAGCGTTATTACTTGGTCATCTTAGGAAAGTCCTAGTGGGCCAAGGAAACAACCAACTAGTGCTCCTCCTTATACTAAGCCTGTTCTGAGGTCAGGTGGCAAGAAGCAATAGTACTCATGACTTTATTCTAGTTTCTTATTATTGTATTAAGACCGGTTGTATATGCAAGTGCTGCCCTCGCCTACTACTCTTGTGCTCATTACTTTACACACTTTTATGTCTGATACTTTTGCTCTAGACTTGTGATTCTATGATTTGGTTATGTGGTGCTGTAATGAAACTGTGTTCTACTTGCTGTACTTTTTGCTTTTTTACTTTAGCTTTGTTGTACTTTCTGGTCTCACATTCCACACCTGTTTTCTTTTCATGTTCACAACCCAAATTTTAATGCTACAAGTCATTTGCTATTGCAATGTTTGGTATTGAAATGACTTCGTGGAATGTTTTTGTTACCTGGTTTTTTAGGTGTAGCCACTAATTATTACTGGGGCAATACCCGAGACTTCTTTCTCATGACTAGTCACTTTTGTGCTTATCACGGTGTCGAAGTTTCTGAGTTTGCCTTGGTCATTTCAAGGTTCAACTCTGTTGGTCAAAATAATCCTTGTAGGTACCAAACCTTCAATGTGAAGTCGTTTCCAGTTTATGGTATGTTTAAGTAAGCATTATTGATTTTCCTTGATGGGTGGTAATGCCCCCATACCAAAATTCGTTGTGAACTTTAAAGGTTAGGTATGATACTTACGATAGATTATGTTTAGAATCTCCTGACTTGCTTATGAGCCAAAGGTTTCCGGTTTAGTCAAGCAAGCTCATACTTTTTAGTGGAGAGGAGTCTTCATTACTATGCTCATGCCTGAGAGGCCTTATATTTTATCATATTCAATCATGTTTCTCGCTAACCTGGTGGTCCTGGCCCTTCGGAGAAACATATGCCCCCGGAGAGGTCTTAGTTTCGATGCCTTCATAGAGGTCTTTTTTGAACCATTTATTTTAGTGGTTGAATGATTCAGCCACTTGTAGAATTTTAGGGAGCCTTCGAAAAGGTCTTTGGGTCGGTCACTGATCGAATTTAAAAGATCCGGCTTGTGGTCGGATGCCCCGAGGGAGTCTTTAGAATCCCTGGGTGTGTCGTGACCGAGCCATGTAAAAATGGCACTAACGATTGACCAGGTTGCCCCTCAGGGGAGGTCTTTGGTTTAAAATCTCAGTGTTTGTCGCAATCTGACCATGTATAAATGGTACTGATGATCAACTGAGTGCCTCTCGGGTAGATCTTTGGTTTAAAAGCCCAGTGTTTGCCGCAATCGGGCCATGTATCAACGACACGGACGGTCGACTAAGTGCTCCTCGAGGAGATATTTGGTTTAAAGACCCGGTATTAGTCGTAATCAGGCCATGTAATAATGGCACTAATGATTGATTGGGTGCCCCTTGGGGAGGTCTTTGGTTTAGAGATGCATCGTTTCATGGGGCGGACGCTAGATCGTTCATTAGGTTTTACCCCCAAACTGTTAGAACTAGGGCCATGGAGATTGCAATTAAGAAGGCACCCCTTTGGTGAAACACACAACTTCATTTGTAGTTTGAACGCTGCATCATCTGACCATTTAATTCCTGGCATTCGTTATTTGGGATGTTGTGCTTCGCACCTTCCTATTTGTTGCAAATGATGTTTTAAGCATTGAATCGAACATGGCATTTGGGCTATCCCCATCGGGATGTGCTGTAATGGACACCAGGCTTTATTAGGTCATAGACGTGTCAATGTTCTTTTTAGGGGACCTGCAATCAAAATCGAATTTAAGCAACTCGTAAACAAGAATTTGCAAATGTATGATTTAGGCAAGTAGAGCAATTTATTTCATTAATATGTACAAAACTTTTAACAAAGCAGCATGGTATTTACAATGCATGCTGTTTACAATTTGCAAAATGAAAGATCTATTAAACGAAGTAATGACAAAGATGTATGTTATTCCATGCTCTCGGAAGTTGGATCCCATCTATCGTTTTCAACTCGAATGTGCCATCAGAGAATTTTTGGCTTATCATATACGACCCTTCCAGTTGGGTCCGAATACTCCAGTTCCTGTCATGATTCTTTTCAGAACAAGGTCCCCAACTTGGAAGGTTCTCAGTTTAACTTTAGCATTAAAATTACGAGCTATCCATCTTTGATGTGCAACGATTCTGAGTTTTTCTTCCTTTATTTTTTCTTCAACCAAATCAAGTGCTTCAAGCTGCAGTTTCTCATTCTCCTCCTGGTTAAAGTGGATTCTTCGGTGAGTGGTTACTTCCAACTCCACCGAAATCATAGCCTTGGATCCAAATGCGAGTGAGAATGGAGTGTGCCCAGTCGCAGTTTTATGAGTTGTACAATATGCACATAGTGCAAGAGGAAGCTCGTCTACCCGACCACATTTGGCTTTTTCTAGGCGCTTCTTGATGGTTGACTTCAAAATTTTATTGATTGCTTCGACTTGCCCTTTGGCCTGCGGATGAGCAACGACTGTAAAACTTTTCTTAATCTTGTATTTAGCACAGAAAACTAGGAATTCACTGCTCTCGAATTGAGTTCCATTGTCGGTGATTATTTTCTGATGTACCCTAAATCGGAAAATAATGTTCTTTAAAACAAAGTTAATCACCTTCTTTGAGATAATAGTTTCTAATGGTTCATCTTCGACCCATTTAGTGAAGTAGTCCACTGCCATGATTGCATATTTCATATTTGACTTCGCTGTAGGCAATGCTCCAATCAAATCTATGCCCCAGATCGCGAATGGCCATGGACTAACCATCTGAGTCAATTCTGTGGGAGGTGCTCTTGGAATCTTCGCAAAGCTTTGGCATCTGTCACATTTCTTAGCATAAGTCATCGAATCCAGTTCACAATGGGCTAAAAGTAGCCATTTCGCAGAATTTTCTTGGCCAATGTTTGACTGCCTTTATGACCTCCGCATTCTTCATTATGTAATTCTACCAAGACAGATTTAGACTCCTACTTAGTTACGCATCGCAGTAATGGTATAGAGAAGCCCTGACTGTATAACCTTCCATCCTGGATAAGGTATAAGGGAGCTTTGCACAATATCTTCCTTTGCTTTTTCGGCTCTTTTGGATGTGTTCCATTGAGGATATATTCCTTAATCGAAGTCATCCAGGACACAGGTTCTTCTAAAGTCTCCATAATCCAGTCAATATCTGCTTCTTCAATTGCGGGAGTTGAAAGAACTTCTATGGGAATCAAACCCAGCAACTGTGCATCTGAGGGACTGGCATACTTGGTGAGAGAATCATCCTTTGAATTCTCCTCCCTAGGAATGTGAGATATAGTGTATTAGTCAAGGTCATTGAAAAGTTCCAAAGCTTTGGTAAGATAAGCAGGAAGGTTTCCAAGTTTGGTTTCAAACTCCTTTAGGACTTGACATACTACTAGTTGTGAGTCACAAAGGATTTGCAAGGTTCTCAGATTCAATTCCTTTGCTAGTTTTAGCCTTGCGATCAATGCTTCATATTCAGCCTCATTATTAGTCGACGGGAATTCCAACCTTAAGGCGTACAATAAGGAATTACCATCTGGAGTTTCTAGGACAATTCCTGCACCTGAAGAGTAATCATTTCTGAATCCATCGATGTATAGCTTCCAACCAAAGACCGTCTCTGTTGGTTCCTCTATTTCCTCTCCCTTATCCATGAACTTGACGATGAAATCCGCTAAAGCCTGCCCATTAATAGGTCTTCGAGGGTGATAGGTAATGTCATATTGACTGAGCTTAATGTTCCACTTCAATAACCTTCCCGAAGTTTCTGGGCGGAAGAGAACTTGTCTTAGCCATTGATCAATGAGAAATTTTATAGGGCGAGATTGGAAATTTGGTCTTAGCTTTTCTGAAGCGACAAGCAGACAATACAAAAGTTTCTCTAACTTTGGGTAGTTTAGTTCTGCCCTAACAAGCCTTTTACTAATGTAACAAACTGGCGATTGAACATTAGAATCTTCCTAGACAAGCGTGGTGTTTAAGGCATGTAACAACCCGAATTTTAAACAACATGTTAAGACAAGAATCAAGCCAGAATTAAATTATAAAATCTGAATCGGGATAAACGGGTTGCGCCATTGCGTTCGTCTCGGAAAAATACGCGAAATAGAGTCCGAAATTTCGTAAATCGGAGTCCGTATGACCCAGTTAAGGCCCAACGAAGTTTCATGAAAATTCAAATCCGAAAACAGATTTGAAATTCTGCCCAGAAAGAGAAGGCGGGAAAATTCCCGCCAGACACACAGGGTGTCGACCCCTGGGTCGACCCCCCTCCAAGGGGTCGACATGGGTGTCGAACCTGGGGTCGACCCCCCTCCAGGGGGTCGACATGGGTGTCGACCCCTGGGTCGACCCCCCCCCCCTTGTAGAACCCCGACCTGGTGCACCTGCTTGTCATGTTGGCTCGGTTTTGGAGGCTTGTGATGATTTTTGAGGGTTCAGATCTATCCTGGGGTTTATCCTACGGCCTAAACTACTCCTAATCTCTATAAAAAGACCCCTAAGCCTACCCTAAACCCTCACAAATCACTCATGCCACGAAGTGCTGCCCAAATGCCGAGTGATCATGGCCTCCATCTCCAATTCCTAGAGACTATGCATTCAAATCGGATTCAAATCAAAAGTTGTAAGCTCGCTACACCAAATCGAGGCTCGATCAACGTTGCTACGGCGATTTCATGACGGTTCTTCATCAAAGGAGCCACCTTTCTTCGTCATGACGATGCATAATTCTTCCCTAAGCCTCGCTATGTAAGTTCTAGCTACTTGTAGATTCTAACGGTGGTTCTAATGTGACATGGGATAAAATGCGATGAAACATAAGTATGCTAGTTTATGTGAACCTAAATTTGCCCCTTTTCTATGATCTATGACCTTGGTCTAAGTTGTAGCGACTTAATCATGCCATTCATGTTATGTTTAACCTAGTATATCTTGCAAGTTTGAATCTTTATCTATGAAATGTTAGCATGAACCTTTGGGAACCACTTGACTTGTGAAACATGGGCAAAGACTTGACTTTGGGGCTTGTGCATGTTTGTGGCCAAATTACCTTAGAATGCTATGCATGTTTGTGGCCAAATTCACTTATGATACTATGCATGCTTATGGCCAAATTCCCTTATGACACTATGCATGCTTATGGCCAAATTCCCTCATGATACTATGCATGTTTGTGGCCAAATTACCTTAGAATGCTATGCATGTTTGTGGCCAAATCCCCTTATGATACTATGCATGTTTGTGGCCAATATGTTGGCATAATACCCTACTATGTGACTCGCTTCCACTTGGGTTGGAAATACGTTTGGGTAGCTTAGGGAAAAACGTGGGTATGACATGAAAAACTTGACATGGGGTTTATATGAGAACATGACATTCATGACACATTTAAATATGGTCATGACACGTGGGAAAACATGGAACTTGAACTAGACATGGGTGGGTTGTAAGTGTAATAAGACACTAGACCAAACATGAAGGTGGCCAACTTGAGGTTGGGTTGAGTTTGTAGCATAAATCTACCCGGACCCGCACGGCTTAACTAGTGGCTACAAACAATAGGATCCAATGTGGGAAGTTGGTCATGTCGCGCTTAAGACCCGAGGTTAGACTAGGTTGTGGTGTAAAACTACCCGGACCCGCCCGGCTTAACTAGTAACCACAACAAGGTCTAATGTGAGAGGTTGAGAGTGCATTAATTAAATTAATGCCACATGATAAGGTTAAGTAAATTTGACTAATGGCACTTAACCGATATTACACGAATGGGTAGGTTAAGTGGGACCGGGCTTGATTTCTTAATGACACTTAACCATACAAGACAATTAGGGGATGAGGTTAAGTAATTTACGCTTAACTAATCCGACTTGGTAATTAGATGGGGTTAAGTAATTTACACTTAACTAATCCGACTTGGTAATTAGATGGGGTTAAGTAACTTAGACTTAACTAATCTAAACACGGTAATTAGATGGGGTTAAGTAACCTTCACTTAACTAATCTAAGCATGGTAATTCAATGGGGTTAAGTTAACCACTTAACCAATCTAAACTTGGTAATTCAATGGGGTTAAGTAACCAATACTTAACCAACTTAACATGATAATTTAATGGGGTTAAGTAACTTATACTTAACCAATTATACATGATGATTTGATGAGGTTAAGTAACCTACACTTAACCAATCTAATATGTGGACCTGGTAGGGTTAAGTCACAAGACCTTTTAAATTAGGCTTAACCATTGTAATACGATTAGTGGACAGGGTTAAGTTAACCTATACTTAACCTATCCGACTCGATAATCTGATGGGATGATCTATGCTTAATCAATCTAACATGATAATCTGATAGGGTAAAGACAAATGAATACTTAACCAATTTGACTTGATAGGGTTAAGTCATGAGCTTCTTGGTATACTTAACCAACTTGTAGGGCTAAACCTTGAACTTAAATACTTAGCCAATCTTGACATGATTCATAGGCGGGCTAAGTCATGAACCTGAATAACAACACTTAATCCAATAGACAAAACCCTAGTGAAAGGAACTAGGTAGAAAATCGTGGTTAATCAAGGGTAACGGGGAAAAGAAGCTAAGTGGTAAACCTTAGTTAAGTATAACTAAGTAATAATTCTTAGCCAAGGACATGGGACTAGTTCATGAATGGATGAGTAACCCGATATGGTAGGTCATCGCTTAAATACACGAGGAGGAGCAAATTATCCGACTTGGATAAGGGCTCCAACAAACTGGGTGACGAAGCGGTAGCTTCGGGGGACGTGAGGGTACTCTTGGTATCCCTCTGTGAGGTGGCAGGTGGTCCATTAAACCCGGCCTCACAGAGGTTAGGGTCTGCGGTAGAAGAGCCAAGAGTATGCCTTGGTTGCTATGCGAGCGACCTAAAGACTGGGATGGATTAGCGTGGAGTCGACGATACTTGATTTTGCCCTGGATAGCACGTCGCCGACTACCTACCATCTTTAGTCAATCGTGTACGAACGGAAAGGCAGAGAACTCCCAACAGACCATGTTCTTGATATCGAGTCATGGGTGAGGTTGGCTCATAGGAAAGTGGGGCTATAGTGGGGCCGGGATGCAGTTCTCATACATGATTTCTCTCGGATTGCCTTTCAGTAGTTGAGGGAGGGGTCATGTGGGACCATAGCCACGGGTACAAAAACAGACCTTGATATCTACATCAGCAGACGACTTAAAGCTCCCTACCGAGTTCTGTATTTCTTGATTTGCTCTGGAACGGAACTCGGATGGCACATTGAGGAACATGTGCGTCTAGACATGGAAAACGATTCACGATACATACGCGGGATAAAGGGCGTGGTTGACGGGTGGCATAATCCCTAGTGGTCCTAGGTGGCCAAAACCCAAACCGAGACACGGAAACGTTCATTAGGTAGCATAATCCCTAGTGGTCTGTTAGACCAAAAAATGGTCCTAACACCCAATTGATAATGTTTTGTAGAGAATAGTGAGGAATCGTGAACAAAAAGCAAGAAAAATCAATCAACACACGGAATTTATAGTGGTTCGGCGTTAACAAGCCTACATCCACTTCATAGCTTCTTAATTCGTTCAGAAATTACAAATACAATGAGTATTGACGCTCAAGCACTCAATTACAATGAATAATACTCTCCGAATTCATTGATTTTATTAAAGAGGATGAAGGTTTTTCGTTGGTGGCCATGGCCGAAATAGATAGAGCTTCCTTGAGGCCCAAAAAGTCCCCTTCTATGATGTGTTGTATGTGTATTTATAGGTAGAAATTCGGTTAGGGTTGAGTGGCCACGTGGCAGCTTCAGAGTAAATCTCGGAAGTAGTGGAGAACATGGGGAAGTGGTTACCAGGTCGTGCTTTGCCAAGTGGAGTCCGATCCGCAATTGTAGGAGTCGGTTATGCCAAGAGAAGAGGTCAAACTCCGTGTGCAGAAACAGGTCCAGTCGGTTCGGATCGGATCCGAACCGAACCGGTTGTTCGAACAGATTGCCTGCACGCACTTCTGTGCAGAATACTTCAGGAGGTTCGGGTAGAGGGTACTCCGATCCGATCTGAAAGGAGGGATCCGATCCGGAGAGGGGGATCCGATCCGATCCGAAAGGAGGGATCCGATCCGATCCGAATGGGGGATCCGATCCGATGACATTTGCATGTATAATTCAAATTTTCCATCTTTCTATCACTCCATCCAAGTGATCGCCAATCAATGTAAGTTCATACTCAAGTCCCTGGCTTTGGGTAGCCTGGTCACAAAGCAGGTTAACATTTTGCCCCCCAAAGTACATCTTATCGCAGATGAGATGTGCTTTGATTAAGTCGAGATAAATCTTTTTAGAACGCCATCCATCCTTGAGGAGACTTTATCGAATTGTTGCACTACTTCCATGGGTGCTAGTTAGTACAAATTCTATGGAAGGAGTAGTCGAAATGATCGGGTAACCGTTTTAAACATCGTCGAATCAAGATGTTGATTTCCTTCATGATAAGTCATGTGGTATGTTTGGCTCCCGTGTGAGATCGAACATGTAAAAGTTGGTGCCAAACGACGCCATCTTCCTAAACAAGTCAAGTGCATTACTAAGCTAAGATTTCTTTAATGTATAAGTTAATGTATACAATAGCCGTCCAAGTCATAGTATGGTGTCAGAATCTTCATATCTTGAGCTAGCATCTGGACCGTTCGGATAGAGTGCATCAGAGTCGGCATATGAATTTGTCATTTTTGCTTGGATTTGGACTATCTCGATATCAGGATATTAATCTAGGACTCCATGATTGCATCTAATCGTAATAATAGTGCATCCGAAAGCCATGATCACTTCAGATTGTTTTATAGTCCCGTGATCACATACGAGTCAGTATGAGATGTTGTTGAAAACATGCAAGCCAATAGTTGGTAGGATTATCACAATTGTAAGGCAGCAGAGGAGTTCATCATACTCTCCATTTGATGCTGTTGCAGATCAAGTCTTTGAATTCTTGCTTGATCCGTAATTTCGCTCACTTGGATGGTCGGGATGAATCAAGTCATATTCTAAAGATATAATGTATATGTTCTGAATCATGCATTGAGTTAGGGTCATGTTTAAAGTCAGTCTGTCGGTTGAAGTTGATGTTCCTAGCATTAGTGGAGGACTAGCGAAATCAGTGCTTATGCCCCCAGCATTATTGGGGGTTATGATAGGTCAATCGGACATCCAATCTTTTAGCCTTTATTTTTTTTTTCTGCCACATCGGGTTAGATATGTAGGTTCAACAATCTTAGTCACCCTGTGTCGTTATGTGCACATTCCCAAGTCATCAAGGGTTGGAGTTGTATATGCGAATGGTCGAATCACATTCACGTTGGGGTCAACCCATCTGTTTAGCCAGAAAGCAGTGATCGCCTCATTGAGTATATCAGCAAATTTAGATACTCTCCTCGCATCAGCTGTAGAGTTGAGTAAGCTCGTCAATCTTGCAAGTGAGCGAACGTCGTTAGTGAGTTATTCGAGCTCCTTCGTTCACGCTTTGGCATAATCCGAAATAGCCATTATAGTCTTGTTGAGTCTATCTCCCATTCTTGGTTCCATTAAGCTTGACAATCAAGACCGCGGGCCCGATTAATGACATTGGTCATTTCCAGAATTGTAAATTCCTGTTAGTCTTTCCTGAGGCTTTTCTTTTTCCTTTATTATTTCAAGAGTCAGATGGTGCTCCATTCTGTCGTGAAGACATTGAGATCATCAATTTCAACATTAGCACACCCTTATTGCACGAATCTGTCTGTCTCAGGATAGGTTTTTCCAACGTTTCTAAGAGAATCTCATGGTAGAGATTACCGAGGTTTGTTTTAGAGGTGAATCCGCCAAGTCCTCTTGGTGGGTCTCGATGCAAAGAGATTTTGAAGTTTGAGATATCCAGAATACCGGATACTACAGCAATCAACGCTATATATGGTCCAGGTCGATTTACCGATGCCACTGCGGCGTTGAATCTTTCAAGGAATGCATGCAGGGTCTCGCCTGATCTCTGTTGAAGCATCAATTAATGTTGCCAATTTGGCCCTCATGTTTGAGAAGTTGTCGCTAATTACCTAATTTAGCGCTAGTGCCCTCGGTATGAAGTCTTAAATTGGGTGGAAGCCGGTTTCTGGCTTCTTGGTTGTGCATATGTAATAGCAGTCAATCAGGCTTCTGTTTTTTAATTCTGGATGGTGATCCGCTACTTGGGTGTATGCAGGTTGCTCTTGAGGAGCCATTCTTCTGCTTATAGTCTGGGTTATTGTGAAGCTCAGATAATCGTAAATGTGCCTAAAGCTGGCAAATAGTCAGATGATAATGTTCGAAGCTCTTATCTTGTACTCCCCATCCATGGGGATTTTACTAAACGGTGGTCATTAAATCCACGTATTCTCTGAATTCATATTCCCTCATCGAGCTGTGAGTTAGAGTTTGATAGAAAATGATTTATTCGTGTCCAGCTCATGTTAGTCCTTGGTCTCCCATCCAAGCCTTGAGGTTCGGAGTAGGATGGCAATGAAGTTAGACTATAGCTTTCTCGAATGCTCTCGTCTTCCCCCTACATGGGGAGCCTCATGTTGAGGTTGAGCTGGATTTTAAACATTCCTCCGAATTGGAGCAAAGGTTGGTTGGGCTTCGTTTAATTTTTCGGTGGCTCTTGCATATCCCTCGTTTTCATCCAAAATGTTATAGTCGGAAGTTGCATGCTACAAATGCCTGGGAGGAGGTTGGTTGCATCTTGTTTTATTAAAGACGACTATGCCAACTTGTCCTAGGGTCCCATATGATCTGGACCATGGAGCAGGGAGTGTTTGAGCCAAGTTCATCGTCGCTTGAATTTCCATGGTGCTTGCTCCAGCGAGTAAGCCGTAGTTACTCGGCCTTCCATCTATCCAAGTAAAAAAGTTATCCACCATTTTCTGTTGTTTCCGGAGAAGTTCATCTCGCTTCCTTCGATCCTAGCGCCTTCTGTGCCAATATCCTCAGCACGGAAGAAATTTCTATCATCCTTCTTTTTTGCTTTTGAATCTGAGTGTCAGGCAATTCGCCTCCTCACAAGTTAGGAATCAAAGCAATGGCATCTCCCTTTACATGGGGTCTTTCAACCGGGAAGTCGGTCCGGACTAGCAAATGGACGTTCACTCTGCATCCATTTCGTGGTCCTCAAGCAGCCTGTCAAGATCGAGATATAAGTTAGTCACAGACATATAACATTTATGAATATTTTCAGCAGTGCGGCCCCAGTCCGGGGGTAATGGAGAAAGGTCGGTAGTTGTATCACATCCCTTTTAAAGTTAGACGTGGATGCACGGAAGGGAGACATTGTTTTCAAAGCTTATGTGGTTGAGTTATCCAAGTGCTCGAGTTATCGCGTTTTCTACTCAATATATTTGCGAAGTGGC
>JASFAX010007315.1:0-26113 GCA_030737875.1 Allium sativum
AATTAAGCTTGAATAACATGAGCCTCAAGATTGAAGGAGGTAGCAACATCCATATCGACCGGATTTTTTGAAGGTTGAAGCTGAGGTGAAGTTTTTGTGTCAGCAGCAGTGAAAGTTCCGATCATAGGGTTATTTCCTTTTCTAACCATTGTAAGGAACTTAGGAGGTAAGTCTAAGGGACCTAAGTAGTGCTTTTAGTTCAAAATGGAAGATGATTAGAAAGAGGTATGTTCTCATGTCTTCGAGCTCTCAATGAAAGCACAAGAGAAACGTGCAAAATTGGTGCAACACCAAAAGATTTCCGAGTTATGGAAGATAAAGTTTTGCATACGGAAAAGTAACATGCAAGAAGTAAATAATACAATATTTATAGTGGTTCAGTTCTAATTTAACCTATATCCACTTTGAAGGCTTTACTAATTTTATTCACTATTAAAGAAGTACAAAGGTGCACATCATCATTACAAGTATTTACAAAGGAGTTGGTAATGATTAAGTTCTATGTTTCCAAAGTTCCTTCGTTGTCTGAGAGTTCAAAGCCAAAAGGAAAATGGTATTTCTTCTTCCCCAATACTCTAAGGTGTTTTAATGGTGTCTAATGTGAAGACCCGTAACTTCCCCGGTAAGGAATGCCCGGATACTTCGAGAACAAGCCACAAAAGAACGCAGACAGAAGAACATTTCATTGTTAATTACAACAATTCATCAGAATACAAGAATATACAGAGTATAAACAAATAATATACATCAGAAAAATATCAGAGATTTAAATTACATTTAAATACATCACTGCAGCGGAAAATAATACAAAGCACAACTGAAGAAGATATACGGATACAGAGCTTTCCGGATATCATTCCAGCTGTAAACCAGGATCCTATGAATATAAATCTGCAAAACCAAAACTACTAGTTGCCCGTGTCGAAAAAAGGGCACCCAGAGTTTAGGTTAAAACAATAAACTCCAGGTCAGTCATGTGACTGGTGTGAGAACTAAAATAGTTATTAATCTTTATTTTAAAGTTAGGTAAATCAAGGGACCACGCCGTATAACACGGAACGGGTTTCCTCCCAAGAATACCAGTGCATAAAACAAACAGCGCAATACTAAATAAAGAAGAATGAAGCTATTATAAGACCTAGGTCCCATCACACAATGCAACGCAAGCCGGAGGATAGGGTTTTTACCTTATAATAGCCAAAGAATGCTTGATACGCTAAATTTTATGTTTTAATTCTTAATCAGACTCCAACCGTAAATTAGTAAGAGAACGATTCCCCAAATATTAACCCCGAAGGCCGAAACCAACATCAGATCAATACCCAGGAAACCACCCATCTTAGCTCGTTTCCAGTTAGTTTCTGATTTTATATACAATCATAAATATCAATCATAGACGGCATGAGCGCCCCATCCCACTATGTCGCCATATATAGGATTACAACTAAAACCAAAACATCACGTATTGGAAGTTGGATTTCCATCTGTGAAATGAAGCAAAAGATAGTCCTCTACCGATTCGAGACGCTT
The DNA here is from genome assembly GCA_030737875.1 of Allium sativum. Taxonomy (NCBI): domain Eukaryota; kingdom Viridiplantae; phylum Streptophyta; class Magnoliopsida; order Asparagales; family Amaryllidaceae; genus Allium; species Allium sativum. The sequence continues at coordinate 1,531 of JASFAX010007315.1, forward strand.
TAGTCCGTGTCTCAGGTCAGAGCTCGAGTGAACTTTGGATCGTCAGGGCCGGTCCACCGATGTGGATTAAAATGCGTGAACACTGTGTTTCCCCACCCTTTGGGGTGTCAATGAGCCAACGAATGACTCCATCGGCTTCACATAGTCACTGATATATCTGAGGCGCCTCGCAACAGCAACAACCACATAAGTCAAACTCGTCAGGGCGTGTAAAACCACTGACACCACCTCTAAATAGAAGGAAACGCATGCCCTCCCTGAGGTCCTTCTCCCATTTCTGGTTCACACCGGGGTGTGAGGCTCATGAATCCACGCTACACAAAGCTATGCCACACAGGCTGTGCTTTGATCATCAACCACAAGACTCTTCTTTTCAACAGAAGCCTTGATCATTTGCATCTTTGCATGCCACACAGGCAAACCACTCCATGCAACCGATATCCATCAATCACACAGAACAAAATCCAATGTCAGACACACAGTCCATTTACAAGTCCGTTCTGGGTTTGAACGAAACCGGAGGCACCTTGTACCTCGCATATCCATCGATCTCCAAGTACGTCTGGACGATCACCAACTGATTCCCTCCTCTTGGGTGTACGGCCCAATCAAGATCACCATTAATTATCCAAACGACGTGAAGACCTCCGGTCTTCAACCACCGTCTTCATCTTCGACTAATCGTCGAATCAGTTATTCAGAATGGGATAAACCCGGTCTTTTTGAATAACTCATGTATATAATAAACAAGTGTTACACAAACACAACATATGCCTCATTCCAATTCATCAGTCACTAACCGTAAATTAGTAAGAGAACAATTCCCCAAATATTAACCCCGAAGGCCGAAACCAACATCAGATCAATACCCAGGAAACCACCCATCTTAGCCAACCTACAGTTAGTTTCTAAATTTCACATTCTTAGGGAAAGGTTCCCATTAATTTTATCAAAGATAAATTCTTTTAAATTTATTCTTTAATCTTCCTTTGAATATCACTTCAAACTAGTCGGGATTAGCGAACCACACCGAAGTAATTATTTATTTTATTTCCCAATCCCAACCTATTTATCCCATGAAGTAAAACTGGCCATACTTCATATATAACACCACGGTGTTATTGGTAAATTCAATTACCATTTCTCGTTCAAATCTAATTAAAGATTTAACTACCGTCTGGAGTAAAAATGGTGATACTCCATTCTCGATCTTTTCAATCTAATTAAAGATTCATTAAAACTCCACTTAGTTCTAATCTTTAACTGGGTTAAAGAACCATTGTCATTTAAAACATGGTTCGCGGTAAACCCCAAAATCACATCACATTTCAATCAGTCACTAACCGTAAATTAGCAAGTGAGCAAGTCCCTAAGTATTAACCCCGAAGGCCGAAACCAACATCAGATCAATACCCAAGAAACCATTCATCTTAACTAATCTCCAGTTAGTTTCTGATTTTCTTAACTCCGTTGGGCCAAAGAACAGTATTATTAAAGATACCATTCACGACAACCCAAATCACATTCCATTAATTATCGGGTTAAAGAACAAATGTTATTTAAAACACCGTTCATGATAAACCCAAAAATCAATTTCAATTCAATTCCAATTAAATATCATTTAATTGGTATTCTTCAATAAATCCAAATAAAAAAATTTAATCTTTTTCTCAACTGGGCTTAAGAACAGTGTTAATGAAGACACCATTCACGACAAACCCAAATCACATTTGATATTAAATACAAGGCTCTGAATAGAAAATATATCGGCTTATATTCAATATCAAATTCTAAAACCAACAAATATCGTATTGGAAATAACGATATAAATATATCTTTCAAATTCCCATAACAATATCTGTATCATCACAAAATCCAACATCGAAATATTCCAAAGACAATTTCGATTCAAATCCATTCCAATTCAATTATTGGAAATTCTGGTTATTTTCAAAACCATTTCAAATCCACTTTATTTATTTTAAAAATAAATAAATTATTATTCTAGTTCAAAACTAGTTCATTTCGATAAAAATCTATTTTTATCTTTTCAAATATGGAGTTTTTCATCCCCATTCTTCCCAAATCATTTCTTATGATTTTACACAAATTATTACTATTTTTAATAATTTTATCAAGGCCCGTACAGTCGATTTCCATCAACGGCCATTGAACTGCACTTACATCGACCTTTTCCAAATTTGATTTGGACATAATTCCAAACCCATCCGTTAGATTTCAAATCTCTAATATTCATTAGAAAGCACTTTTCGATACGAACCCAACGGTTGTGGTTTTAGGAGAATCCGACGGTCGGATCTCCCGCAATGTCCATTCGAAGTCAATGGTCGAAATTCGCGAACTACCGCAGCGCGGCGCGTTCTATTCAGGCCATTATATTATATATATAATATATAATATATATACTTCATCGATTTCCTTTTAAAACGTATTATATAAATCGTTTTAAATTCGTTTTCAAAACGATTTCAACTTCTTATTGGATTTCAAATCAAAATTGAATTTTCCTTTATAAATTCCTTTTTACATTCATTTCTATTTGATTTCAATTCAATTTCAACTTGATTTCAATTCGATTCAATTTCAATTCGATTTGAATTCTATTCAATTCAATTTTAATTCTATTTGAATTCCTATTCAATTCAATTTCAATTCGATTTGAATTCCTATTCAATTCAATTTCAATTCGATTTGAATTCCTATTCAATTCAATTTTAATTCGAATTCATTTTCTATTCAATTCAATTCGAATTCATTTTCTATTCAATTCGATTTCAATTCGATTTTATTTTCTAAAATATTCCATTCGAATTCATTTTCTAAAATATTCGATATTCATTTAAAAATGAATAAAATCGATATAAATATCGTTTACGTCAAAATGGCGTCAATCTAATCAACACGGCTTCATATATTTCTATTTTCAAATATTCTATTTCAAATATTTCTTTTTCAAATATTTCTATTTCAAATATTTATATTCAAATATTTCTATTCAGATATTCTATTTCAAAACTGGATTGAGGCCCAATCAATTACCATATAATGTTAATTATATGGATTTTCTACAACACATGTATAAAATAACCACGATAAACAATCAACCATCATCCAGAGTGCACCACACAACTGCATAAGCATTGAATATAAATAATTAGCGCTTACACAGTCTGTTAATCGATCGACATACAACTAATTATTGGGATTAGTGTATGTCATATATCATCCCAATACACGTGTGGGGTTTCAATCAATCAAACACAGATTTTATTTGTGCAGTTGGGCGATGTGTAAAATTTATCGTCCCAATCAATATCAGGCAAATCAGTGTATATAAACAAATCATCCGATTAGTTTATAAATATTTATTTTAAATACATGTTAAAAAATATATTTTTAACTATAAAATATTTTCCACTATAACATATTTTATTTCTTTCCACATCACACAATCAAATTTCACAACACAGCAATCAAACAAACAAGCCGTCCATTGTCTGTGGACGACGGCTGTCGGGTGCTACTAAACACCGTCTGCGTCCTAGTATATATTTTAACTAGAAGATAAATTAAAAGTGAGGAGTTCTCACCGACTAGCTAAACAAAACGCCACGACTCTTCATATGTAGGAAATCTTCGTCGAGCTCGCCTTTTTTCGCTTTCGTTGCCTGTAGCCACTACATATATAAAAATCACATTTTTATATTGTTGCTATGTATATAAAAAATCCTATTTTTATACTGCTACTATATAGAAAAAAATTCTAGTTTTACAACGGTGTTCATATAATAAAGATTATATTTTTATATCACCACTCATATAAAAATCACATCTTTGCTCCTTCTACATAATAAAGATCGAATTTTTAATCCTTCTATAATACAAAAATCATATTTTTAATCTTCTACTAATATAAAAATCATATTTTTAATATTCTACTATAATAAAAATTATATTTTTAATCCATTAAAAATCGAATCTTTACACGCTAAAAATCTATTCTTTCATGATATATAAAAATTATATTTTTAAAACGCTACAACTTAAATAAAAATCACCTTTTTATTTGGCTACTTTACATATGAAAATCTTATTTTTATAAATCAAATTTTATAAATAAAAATCATTTCTTTCTATAAAAATCAAATCTTTTCTTTAAAACCTTTCATATAAAAATTAAATCTTTATTTTTGCCATTTCTATTCTATACACAATGCTTTTTTTCTTTTATTTACTATGTTATTTAATTTAAATTCACCAATATACTTAATAAATTAAAATTACCTTTCTCAGATGAACATGCAGACCCATTTTCACGTTGGTTCCAAACTAGGTAAGTAGTTTTCTTCCAATCCGAAGCCATTGACGCTGATTGATCTACACCACACTGACATCCTCAGGGAGTCCACCTCCAAGCGCGATGACCTCGATGGTGATCTAGTGGTGGAAGTCGAGCATAAACGGCGGCGCGGTTTCCTGGATCGGCTTGGGGGATCGGCGGTTTCGAGGAGAGAGAAGGGGGAGGGCTGATCGGAGGGCGACCGCCGGCGTCGAAGGGAGGGGAGTGTGGTGGTTGCGATGGCGTCGGCAGCCATCGATTAGAGGAGACGCATTTTTTTTATTATTAAACTAACTGACGGTGAGGAAAATAAGAGGGGGGTTTAGTGCAAAGTTATTTTATTATTTATTTTATTTCCCAAAAAAAATGTTGACTTTTCTTTTAAACTTCAAACGATACCCAACGACTGTCGTCCCTAGCTAATTACCCCCATTCCGAACACAATGGGATATCTTTCATAAACCAACTCGGTTGTTACGATCAGTTTCCATTTAAATTAAAATATAAATCCATATATATTCAATTTAAACGCACATTTCAATTTACCGGGGCCACACACTAACTCTATAAATCCCCGAAAAATATTTTCTACCTTCGTATTGACGATACGGTCCTAACAAAACTAACTTCGTCAAATTCTGAGAACGTTTGAAAAATGGCCATTTTCCAGTCGATTAAAATCAACTGAAACTGGTCAAAAGCGTTTTCTTTTGCCACGCTCACATATTGATTCGAAAAATTACAAATTTTGAAACCTAGCAATAACTTGACATCACGGATCCAACAAGAGTTGTTTTGTCGAAAACCGAGGTCGTTTGCAAAATTTCCATTTTTAAGGGCCAGAATTCCATAGCGACTATTCTGGATTTTCAACTGGACATATCTTTTTATTCCCGCTATGAAATTTCAGTTTTTCGGATTCTTGGAAAGATATTCTCCATTAGATTCTAATATTTTTGGTTTCGCTAAAATCCGGTTTATTTTGAATCCCGTACATTCATTTGAAATTTGAAATCGAATTATCGAACTACCGCGCCATTTTCAATTCCTTTTATATATATATAAATAAATATTTATATTCTAACGACGATCTATATAAATATATACGTTCGAATTCTATTCAAAATAAATTTCTCCTTGTTATTATTTAAAACAATTCATTTTAAATATTCAAAATTCATCAAAATTGCAAAAATAAAATTTTTAAATTGGCTCGGATTTCCGGGTTATTACATCTAAGGTCAAAATTTCCTTCAACCAGTGTCAAATCAGCCAAATGCCAATCCAGAAAACATTGTAGTATAAAGGGTATTTATAGGTAGGGGAGTAGGTGAGAGCAGGTAGAAGGTGAACCTCACAGGATAGATTTTGTACCCCGGGATTGGTATGTATCCTGAGGTCCTACTTCCTCGTCTTTATGCTTCGAATTCTTCTAAGTCTTCGTGGTCCAACATATCCAACTCTTTGTATCCCCACATACCAATCTGTCCACTTTGCAAATTTTGTGAGTTGTTTGGGGATACAAAATTATTGTGCTAGATGATGTTGCTTTTCATCTCCGGTATGCAAGTCGGGGATACAAAAATAGGTTGGGGGTGTTCTGAGGAAGAGTGAGGCTTGAGATACAAAATCCTGTCATTCCTTCTAGGATAAGAAATTATACTTGGTGGTTTTTTTGTGGAGATGACGAAGTCGTGGGACATAGATTTGGTGGTGAGGCTAAATGTCGTTTCCGGGAACTTAGCTCACATTTGAGTAACTTTAACAAGTCATGACAACCACACTTGTGTGACTTCACACGGGTTTAGTTCCTAAGTATCTTGGCAACACTACGGGTTGATGGGCCGAGTTGTGTGGGATTGAGTAGCTTTTGGGAACCAGCCCAAAAGGCCGGTTAACACAAAAACACTAACTCAAATTAGAGGACACTACCTACTAAGTCCCTTAACTAAAAAACAAGGCTTCCATCATTCGCATATCCCAACCCCGCATAAGGCAAGAGATAGTAAACTGTCATTTATTAAATATAGGTCAGACAGAAGACTACTCATCATTTAAGACTTTCCTTCGGCGAACCCCTTTGTTACTTTCTAACTGACGTTATTGGATAATCCCCGAGTCACTTAATGCTTCCTATAGGATAAGAATACCTTCAATACTTTCGTAATGGTCATTTAATACTATATCCCAAGGCGGACTCTAAACCAGATACTTACTATCTAGAGGAATAAGATCCTTATAGAGATTACTAATTTTGTACCTAATTAGCCATTTACTACTTCTTATTTAGAAGAAGCCGAGTTATCCAATCACTTAGTACCTGATATAGGAAGACATTATGATTATACCTTTACCTTAAAAGGAAAGGCCGAATCCAATCACATAATACCCAACTAGGTGGATCTCACTACTTAAGGCCTTAATTCTGAAGTAGGCTATGGTAAATTGTTCCTTTAAGGTTCTTCTTTTCGAAAAGGAGCCGGCCCTACAACCACTTATGACCTTAACACTTGAAGTAAACCACTGGGATCCTTCCACGCAATGCACAAATAATTATCACGGGTTCTTATGATAAATGATATCTCACATCAGTTGTATGCATATCCGACTACTGGAAATTGCAGACTTCTATCAAATAACTCAAATAACTTCGTCAACCTACTAAGTCCAATTATTATATTAATTAAAAATATTATTCGTAGAATTAAACTAAGATTAAGATAGAATTGATACTCCTATAAGATAAGATTAAGCTCTTAGATGGTTTGTTGGACTTAGTATAAGGCAATAAGCATTGAAATAAATGCCATTTATATCAGTCCTATTTAATTTCATTAATTCTATTTATTGTAACTCCCATTTAAGTCCATATATATACATATAACATATGCTTGTTTTTATATTAATTTCCCTAAATGAGAGTTATAATATTTATTTCCTATTTATTTTAATTGTTACCTTTTGACATTTATTGTTATATTTTCATGGTTACATTCTTAATTCTTATTTAAATTAGTTATAACCTTTACAATTACTGCAATTAACTCCACGTTATGACTTCTAACAATTCAAAGATTACAACCATTTATTATGGGAAATATTTTCATATACCCGTCATTAATGGAGAACATTCAAATCCAATCCTATTTTAGCGTTCAACTAATTATAATAATACTAGCGTTATTTACATATATATTTTGGATCGATAAATTATAAAAAAAATTGAAAGTTGGTACGCTTAGCAGTACAGGTAGTCAAATAAATCATACGTGCGTAAAAACAAAATGTAGATAAATAGTGCGAAGAGAAAAAAAGCTAAAATTCATCTAAATAAGATCCATGATGAGGTCATCTCCAAAGTCTGGAAATCATCCCACTTACTGCACGTCTTGCACGTTACTCCGGGATATATGCTGAAGTCCTACACACGTACCTCAGTCTTCACCCCTATGCATGTTGTATGAAATAATTTTCAATGTGCTCCAGATGTACATCACCCATGTATTATCAAATGCAAGATAATTAGAAGATAGAAAATAATCCCTACATCTTTCCTTCCAATATAGTCTTATACAGTCAGCCTAGATACTTCTGTCTCATGGATGAGTTCATTTCATATCACTGATGAGAAACTGGTGAATATCGAAAATCCATTGGAAGAACTTGTACATTGGGTCATTTCCAAATACTACGCTATTTCCTCCTGACCAACTCAAAGTTTACATAGTCGGAGTCATCTAGATATCATTTTGGAATTTCGATGGCAAAAGATTGCCTCAATTTCTTTTTAACATCCAGTAAAAATCTTGAGACCTATAAATATATTAAACCAATCACCCACTATAAAGCTCCAAATATTGTTTCCCAAACCTGTAAAAAGGGTACGCACGAATTCAGAAAACTGGATTAGAAGTTGTAATGGTAAACTCCAAATATTGTTTCCCAAACCTGTAAAAAGGGTATGCACGAATTCAGAAAACTGGATTTCTAGTTGTAATGGTAAACTGGGTTTCATCATTAAAATCCATTTAGGAAAGGATGCCAAACCATACAATTTGAACTGTTTCGTAGAACTGCACAAATACATGAAACTCAAACCCAGTTATCTGAATAGTTTGGACTATCATCGAAATAATCAAGTTCAGTATACTGGAATCATCAATCAATAAACAAGTGTAAAATTCGATAATTATACCACAGTTTAAGCTTACAAATCAGATAATAACAAGGCTTATTAAACCAGATTTCACTTTTGGACGTAACCCTAGAATATTAAAGGAATCCATCACTAAACACAATTTTTTCATTAAGATGGTCAATACTCTTTACATCTAAATCGTCCATGTCTAACAGTGTATATAACCCACAATAGTATGATCGAAATAGAAGAACTTGCTTTCAGACGAAAAAGGGTCGATTATGAGAAATTGGAAGTGGGATTTTCACTTAGCTGGAGCATGCCAGAACCCAAATTCCCTGGTGGGTTGACCCATTTTACTCAAATAGATTTGCTTTTGAGTATCGATCAATGGGTAAGCATAGATTTGGATAATCTCGTGGAGTTGGAGATTGAAGGAATTGTTGATGTTTATTAGGGCGATGGGGATCTTAGCGTTGTGGGATAAATTAAGATCTGGTTGTGAAATTGTGGTAGGAAAAAGAATTATAGGCGGCTTATCAACGTTGAAGTTTTGATAAAATTGGCCTGAAACTGCGTAGTGGTTTACGTTTTCTTCTGGATCACCATCTCCTCTTTCCATAGGATAGAGGAAGAAAGAGGTTAAATATATAGAGAGAGAGGAGCGTTTCATGGTACCTCTATTTTGCAACACCCCTACCTTACCGTGAACTACACAAATCCAAATCCAACAAGATTTTGTAGATATTCAATCTTCATATAAATATTATCATTTATCCAGAATTTGACTCATTCCGACATCCGTAGAATAATATAATTGATGTTTAAATTTAACGGTTCGAATTAATGTCTGAACGGTGAATAATTGAGCTAATATTTTGATAATGTTAGGAATGTTGGAATGAGATCAAATTTTGGTAAGATGATCATATATATATGTATGTATATATGTATATATGTATGGATTGAACGTCAACAAAATCTTGTTGGATTTGGATTAGTGTAGCTCAGGCTAGGGTTCGTTTGCTAAAAGGGTGCTTCTGAACGCCCTTGTATATATATATATATATATATATATGTGTGTGTGTGTGTGTGTGTGTGTTTACACACTTTTTGGTAAAAGCTATCACACTGAATATCTGGATAGCATCGCCCTCGAATATGGAGAACAACATCAGAAGACAGGCAGCGATTTGGTCAAAGTCGCATCACGAACAAAGAAAGACCCGAAACTCCTATCAGACGACCTTTTTTGGGCCCGAAAACAGCAATTACATAGCTGAGCTCAATAACACTTGTAGATCTCTGAATTAGCTTCAATTTGAGCTTTGGTTTGGCTCAATCGGACTTACGGTTTGAAAGTTACGCCCGTTTCCGTGAATGGGTGTAATCTGGCAATTTCCTGGATAAAGCGACGAAGCGTCAAACGATCGGAGTATGGCTCGTGCATCTTCTCTGGCTCGTGGTGCACCTCGGTTCGCCCTTCATCGAATCGCCCCCTCCCCCCTCGGATCGCGGCGCACCTCAGACCATGACCCGTTCGTGGTACACCTCCTGACCACGACCCGTTCGTGACACACCAGCTTCACCATACAGCTCACGACCAGACCTCGGTTCGTGGAGCCCATATCACGATCTGATCCCATGGCCACGAACCGACCCCTGCACCTGCTGATACATGCACTGTTTTGACCTATTCTCATGCCTCATCTGCTCCTACTTTTCCGGATCGGGTGCCACGTACCCCATCACGAACCGGTCTTTCCAGAAGCTCTCCTATAGTTATAAATACACCATTTGAAGGCATTTTCAAGGGCTTTTTGGCTGAGACTTTCTTCTACATCTAGACAGTCTTTGCCATTACCGATTGCAAGGATTTTGCACCTTTCTACACATAAATCCTCCTCTTGTAATCTCAATTAACACACGGATTGTGTGTCTGCATATAACTGATTCTTGTAATCTGTCAGTACAACAATAAGATTATAAAGTGGACGTAGGCTACATCTACAGCCGAACCACTATAAAAACCTCGTGTTTCTCCTCTTTATTTACTCTGTTTTGCTTTCTCTGATTTGTGATATGCATTTGGGTGTTAGGCCCAATTTTTGGTCTAACATTTTGGCGCGCCAGGAAGGGGGCACACGACAACTTCAACTTCTGCTTGATTTTTTTGGCTATTGGATAAATGGCAGTCAAAAGGAAGAAGACTGGAACTTCCACTCATGCTGATGATGCTGACGCTGAAGACACAAGGAACGAGGCAAGCCAGGAGGCTTCCTCTCATGGAGATCCTTCTGCATACTTGACCAGAGACGAGATGGATGGAGTTCTCACTGAACTGAGAGATCAAATGGCACGGCAAGATGATCTCCTCCAGAAACAACAGGAAATGATCAATCAATTCTTCGCTCGGATGGATGGAAGGCAGAGTCATTGGAAACGAGGCCATAGAAGCGGCTCATGCATCACTAGGACTCGGGGGCAACCCACTCGCTCTTGGAAATGCACTGCGATCTACTTCAGCTCCAGATCAGATGAACACCGGATTGCAAGCCCCCGTTCAACAGCATCAACCATCTCGTGATACACCTCTAGATCGCGATCCGGATCGTGGTGCACCAACAGGCTCACGAGCCGACCCCAGTAACTTGCTCCCATTCGCTCAACAATAACCGGTTCATGACCTATCTCCAGGACCTAGTCGGATCGCCCCCTGCTTCACGAACCTGCCTCACGAACCGACCCCCTCTAACCGGGTCGGGTCGCCACCCTCGATCCGCTATCTGCGAGCCGCAATCCCCAGGCAACATCTCACCAACAGTTTTCATCCTCTCCTGCATTCAACGGTGGGGGCACCAGCTCTGATCTTGGCAACTGGCAACAACTTTTTGAGGGCGATCGACTCTCCTATCTCATTCAACGCCTCACGAGAAGCCGCGTTTATCAGAATGACGTGGATGACGTCAACCACACTCCTTTCACTAAGGAAATTAGGAATTCCCGCAATCCCCTGGATTTCAAACTTCCACAACTGGAGCCCTACATTGGCAGGACAGATCCTACTGTGCACCTGATGCGCTACAAACGGCATATGGAAGTTCAATCGGCATCAGAAAATGTCATGGCAAAGTGCTTTCCTCTCTTTCTAACCGATATAGCTGCTATGTGGATTCGGCAGCTAGAAACTGAATCGATCAACTACTGGAACGTGTTGGTTGCACGCTTCATTGAACAATTTCGGGTTCACATTGCACGACGCAAGAACGTCATGTCACTTACTACAATCAAGCAGAGGCCCAGAGAAACTCTGCGTTCATTCCTGGAAAGATTCAACGTTGCAGCAGCATCAGTTGATCACCCTGAACCATCCATGGTACTGATGGCAGCAGTATCCGGCGTTTTTGATAACTCGGAGTTCAAAAACATCTTTGTACTGAGATCCACCACGAAATCTCGGCGAATTCTACCTTGAGGCAGATAGATTTCTGCGGGAAGAAGATGCAACTTCCGAGAAACGCATTCTCGATGTCAATATGCTTAAAGACGGAGAATTGTCTGATTCTGGAAAAGGCAAAGGAAATGCCAATGCCAAGAATGATCGCAACAATCAGCCCCAATGTGGGCCCAAATATGAAAGATACACTGAAATGAATCACAGTCTAAGCAACATCTACATGGATACAGGAGGCGCTACCTCATATCCAAGGCCTCCCAAGAGGGAGCCAATGCTAGCACAATGCAAATCTGGAAGGCATTGCATATTTCATGACATGGACGGTCACAGCACTGATGACTGCAGACATTTGCGCGACCTTATTGAGGCTCGGATCAGGCGAGGAGAACTACCCGAGTACGTCACTCAACCAACATCGCCCACACCTTTGCTGCCATTGCCGAATCCCCGGAGAGGGAACGACCGTCGATCGAGCAATCATGGGCTTATCATTAACTAATCCCTCTAAGAGGATCTATTCAATTTGGCGAACTCCGGTTCCTAGTTCATATTTTTAGGCTTTTAGGCGACTTCTCGCCCTTCTTTGTTTTCCCTGCATGTAATAAGAGCGGTCACATCAGCCCACATGCACGGAACCGGCTTGTGGTCTCCAGTCGTGTCCGGCAAACGACCGCTGCATTTTCATGAATTAGTAATAAGCATTGAGCTCCGACTCCCAACTGGATCCGTCTAGTACAGACATGAGTTCCGGCTCCCAACTGGATTTGTCCAGTATAAACAAATCCTCATGTGCTTTTCCTTGGTCATCTTACTCTGGTAAGGCTGTCTTAGAACCTCATGTGCTTTTCCTTGGTCATCTTACTCCGGTAAGGCCGTCTTGGAACTTTCATGGCATTTCCTTGGTCGTCTTACTCTGGTAAGGCCGTCTTGGAACCCCTCTAACATCTCCTCGGATGGTTTACTCCGGTAAGGCCATCTAGGAAAATATTCTTGCATTATTTGTTTTATCTTCTTGCAGGTACAAACTCCTGGTCTTCTTGGATTTCTCTAGCCCTAATACGATCCGGCATGATCGTCGCATTTTGGGTTTGGATTTCTTAGATTATTCATAACACATCTTCCTTCAACCAGCAAGATATGTTCTAAGGGGCAAACATGTTTACACACATTTTGGTAAATGCTGTCACACTGAATATCTGGATAGCATCGCCCTCGAATATGGAGAACAACATCAGAAGACAGGCAGCGATTTGGTCAAAGTCGCATCACAAACAAAGAAAGGGCCGAAACTCCTATCAGACAACCTTTTTTGGGCCCGAAAATAGCAATTACAGAGCTAAGCTCCGTAATTCTTGTAGATCTCTGAATTAGGTTCAGTTTGAGCTTTGGTTTGGCTCAATCGGACTTACGGTTTGAAAGTTACGCCCGTTTCCGTGAATGGGTGTAATCTGGCAATTTCCTGGATAAAGCGATAAAGCGTCACACGATCGGAGTACGGCTCGTGCATCTTCTATGGCTCGTGGTGCACCCTCAATTCACCCTTCATCGGATCGCCCCCATCCCCCTCAGATCGTGGCGCATCCTCAAACCACGACCCGTTCGTGGTACACCTCCTGATCACAACCCGTTCGTAACACACCAGCTTCACCATACAGCTCACGATCAGACCTCGGTTCGTGGAGCCCATGTCACGATATGATCCCATAACCACGAACCGACCCCTGCACCTGCTGATACACGCACTGTTTTGACCTGTTCTCATCTTGCTTCTACATTTCCGGATCAGGTGCCATGTACCCCATCACGAACCGGTCTTCCCAGAAGCTCTCCTACAACTATAAATACACCATTTGAAGGCATTTTCAAGGATTTTTTGGCTGAGACTTTCTTCTACATCTAGACAGCCTTTGCCATTACCGATTGCAAGGACTTTGCACCTTTTTACACATAAATTCTCCTCTTGTGATCTCAATTAACACACGGATTGTGTGTCTGCATATAATTGATTCTTGTAATCTGTCAGTATAACAATAAGATTATAAAGTGGACGTAGGCTACATCTACAGCCGAATCACTATAAAAACCTCATGTTTCTCCTCTTTATTTACTCTTTTCTGCATTCTGCGATTTGTGATCTGCATTTGGGTGTTAGGCCAACATTTTGGCGCGCCAGGAAGGGGGGCACACGACAACTTCAACTTCTGCTTGGATTTTTTGGCTATTGGATAATTGGCAATCAAAAGGAAGAAGACTGGAACTTCCACTCTTGCTGATGATGCTGACGCTGAAGACACAAGGAACGAGGCAAGCCAGGAGGCTTCCTCTCATGGAGATCCTTCTGCATACTTGACCAGAGACGAGATGGACGGAGTTCTCACTGAACTGAGAGATCAGATGGCACGGCAAGATGATCTCCTCCAGAAACAACAGGAAATGGTCAACCAATTCTTCGCTCGGATGGATGGAAGGCAGAATAACGCTCAAGTCATTGGAAACGAAGCCACAAAAGTGGCTCATGCATCACTAGGACTCGGGGGCAACCCACTCGCTCTTGGAAATGCACTGCGATCTACTTCAGCTCCAGATCGGATGAACACCGGATTGCAAGCCCCCGTTCAACAGCATCAACCATCTCGTGATACACCTCTAGATCGCAATCCGGATCGTGGTGCACCAACAGGCTCACGAGCCAATACCAGTAACTCGCTCCCATTTGCTTAACAACAACCGGTTCGTGACCAACCTCCAGGACCCAGTCGGATCGCCCCCCTGCTTCACCAACCTGCCTCACGAACCGACCCCCTCGAACCGGGTCGGGTCGCCACCCTCGATCCACTATCCGCGAGCCGCAATCCCCAGGCAATAGCTCACCAACAGCTTCCATCCTCTCCTGCGTTCAACAATGGGGGCACCATCTCTGATCTTGGCAACTGGCAACAACTTTTTGAGGGCGATCGGCTCTCCAATCTCATTCAATGCCTCACGAGAGGCCACATTTATCAGAATGACATGGATGAAGTCAACCACACTCCTTTCACTCAGGAAATTAGGAATTCTCGTTGTTCCCCGGATTTCAAACTTCCACAACTGGAGCCCTACAATGGTAGGACAGATCCTACTGTGCACCTGATGTGCTACAAACGGCATATGGAAATTCAATCGGCATCAGAAAACGTCATGGCAAAGTGCTTTCCTCTCTTTCGGGCCGATATAGCTGCTACGTGGATTCGGCAGCTAAAAACTGAATCGATCAACAGCTGGAACGTGTTGTTTGCAAGCTTCATTGAACAATTCCGGGTTCACATTGCACGACCCAAGAACGTCATGTCACTTACTATAATCAAGCAGAGGCCCAGAGAAACTCTGTGTTCATTCCAAGAAAGATTCAACGTTGCAGCAGCATCAATTGATCGCCCTGAACCATCCACGGTACTGATGGCAACAGTATCCGGCGTTCTAGATAACTCGGAGTTCAAAAAAATCTTTGTATCGTGATCCACCCCGAAATCTCGGTGAATTCTACCTTGAGGCAGATAGATTTCTGCACAAGAAGATGCAACTTACGAGAAACGCATTCTCGACGTCAATATGCTTAAAGACGGAGAACCGTCTGATTTTGGAAAAGGCAAAGGAAAAGCCGATGCCAAGAATGATCGCAACAATTAGCCCCAAAGAGGGCCCAAATATGAAAGATACACTGAAATTAATGACAGTCTGAGCAACATCTACATGGATACAAGAGGCGCTACCTCATATTCAAGGCCTCCCAAGAGGGATCCAACGCTAGCACAGCGCAACTCTGGGAGGCACTGCATATTTCATGACATGGACGGTCACAACACTGATGACTGCAGACATTTGCGTGACCTTATTGAGGCTCGGGTCAAGCGAGGAGAACTACCCGAGTACGTCACTCAACCAACAGCGCCCACACCTGTGCTGCCATCGCTGAATTCCCGGAGAGGGAACGACCCTGGATCGAGCAATCATGGGCTTATCATTAACCGATCCCACAAAGAGGATCTCTTCAATTTGGCGAACTTCGGTTCCTAGTTCATGTTTTTAGGCTTTTAGGCGTCTTCTCGCCCTTCTTTGTTTTCCCTGCAAGTAATAAGAGCGGACACATTAGCCCACATGCACGGAACCGGCTTGCGGTCTCCAGTCATGTCCGGCAAACGACCGCTGCATTTTCATGAATTAGTAATAAGCATTGAGCTCCGGCTCCCAACTGGATCTGTCCAGTACAAACATGAGTTCCGGCTACCAACTGGATCCGTCCAGTATAAACAAATTCTCATGTGCATTTCCTTGGTCGACTTACTCTGGTAAGGCCGTCTTAGAACCTCATGTACTTTTCCTTGGTTGTCTTACTCCGGTAAGGCCATCTTGGAACTTTCATGGCATTTCCTTGGTCGTCTTACTCCGGTAAGGCCGTCTTGGAACCCCTCTAACATCTCCTCAGATGGTTTACTCCAGTAAGGCCATCTAGGAAATATTCTTGCATTATTTGTTTTATCTTCTTGCAGGTACAAACTCCTGGTCTTCTTGGATTTCTTTGTCCCTAATACGATCCGGCGTGATCGTCGCATTCTGGGTTTGGATTTCTCAGATTATCCAGAACACATCTTCCTTCAACCAGCAAGATATGTTCTGAGGGGCAAACATATTTACAGACTTTTTGGTAAAAGTTGTCACGCTGAATATCTGGATAGCATCGTCCTAGAATATGGAGAGCAACATCAGAAGACAGGCAGCGATTTGGTCAAAGTCGCATCACGAATAAAGAAAGGCCCGAAACTCCTATCAGATGACCTTTTTTGAGCCCAAAAACAGCACTTACAAAGCTTAGATATATAATTCTTATAGATCTATGAATTAGCTTCAGTTTGAGCTTTGGTTTGGCTCAATCGGATTTACGGTTTGAAAGTTACGCCTGTTTCCGTGAATGGGTGTAATCTGGCAATTTTCTGGATAAAGCGACGAAGCATCACACGATCGGAGTACGGCTCGTGCATCTTCTCTGGATCGTGGTGCACTCTTGGTTCGCCCTTCATCGGATCGCCCCCTCCCCCCTCGGATCGTGGCGCACCCTCAAACCAGACCCGTTCGTGGTACACCTCCTGATCAAGACCCGTTCGTGACACACCAGCTTCATCATACAGCTCACGATCAGACCTCGGTTCGTGGAGCCCATATCACGATCCGATCCCATGACCACGAACCGACCCCTGCACCTGCTGATACACGCATGTTTTGACCTATTCTCATGCCACATCTTACTCCTACTTTTCCAGATCGGGTGCCACGTACCCCATCACGAACCGGTCTTCCCATAAGCTCTCCTACAACTATAAATACACCATTTGAAGACATTTTGAAGGACTTTTTGGCTGAGACTTTCTTCTACATCTAGACAGCCTTTGCCATTACCGATTGCAAGGACTTTGCACCTTTCTACACATAAATCCTCCTCTTGTAATCTCAATTAACACACGGATTGTGAGTCTGCATATAACCGATTTTTGTAATCTGTCAGTATAACAATAAGATTATAAAGTGGACGTAGGCTACATCTACAGCCGAACCACTATAAAAACCTCATGTTTCTCCTCTTTATTTACTCTTTTTTGCATTCTGTGATTTGTGATCTGCATTTGGGTGTTAGGCCCAATTTTTGGTCTAACATTTTGGCGTGCCTGGAAGGGGGGCACACGACAACTTCAACTTCTACTTGGATTTTTTGGCTATTGGATAAATGGCAATCAAAAGGAAGAAGACTGGAACTTCCACTCATGCTGATGATGCTGACGTTGAAGGCACAAGGAACAAGGCAAGCCAGGAGGCTTCCTCTCATGGAGATACTTCTGCATACTTGACCAGAGACGAGATGGATGGAGTTCTCAGTGAACTGAGAGATCAGATGGCACGGCAAGATGATCTCCTCCAGAAACAACAGGAAATGATCAACCAATTCTTCGCTCGGATGGATGGAAGGCATAGTCATTGGAAACGAGGCCACAGAAGCGGCTCATGCATCACTAGGACTCGGGGGCAACCCACTCGCTCTTGGAAATGCACTGCGATCTACTTCAGCTCCAGATCAGATGAACACCGGATTGCAAGCCCCCGTTCAACAGCATCAACCATCTCGTGATACACCTCTAGATCGCGATCCGGATCGTGGTGCATCAACAGGCTCACGAGCCGATCCCAGTAACTCGCTCATGTTTGCTCAACAACAACCAGTTAGTGACCTACCTCCAAGACCCAGTCAGATCGCCCCCCGCTTCACGAACCTGCCTCACGAACCGACCCCCTCGAACCGGGTCGGGTCGCCACCCTCGATCCGCTATCCGCGAGCCGCAACCCCCAGGCAACAGCTCACCAACAGCTTCCATCCTCTCCTGCATTCAACGCTGGGGGCACTAGCTCTGATCTTGGCAACTGGCAACAAATTTTTGAGGGTGATCGGCACTCCAATCTCATTCAATGCCTCACGAGAGGCCGCATTTATCAAAATGACGTGGATGACGTCAACCACACTCCTTTCACTCAGGAAATTAGGAATTCCCGCAATCCCCCAGATTTCAAACTTCCACATCTGGAGCCCTACAATGGCAGGACAGATCCTACTGTGCACCTGATGTGCTACAAACGGCATATGGAAGTTCAATCGGCATCAGAAAACGTCATGGCAAAGTGCTTTCCTCTCTTTTTGGCCGATATAGCTGCTACGTGGATTCGGCAGCTAGAAACTGAATCGATCAACTGCTGGAACGTGTTGGTTGCACGCTTCATTGAACAATTTCAGGTTCACGTTGCATGACCCAAGAACGTCATGTCACTTACTACAATCAAGCAGAGGCCCAGGGAAACTATGCGTTCATTCCTATAAAGATTCAACGTTGCAGCAGCATTGGTTGATCGCCCTAAACCATCCATGGTACTGATGGCAGCAGTATCCGGCGTTTTAGATAACTCGGAGTTCAAAAAAATATTTGTAACGAGATCCACCACGAAATCTCGGTGAATTCTACCTTGAGGCAGATAGATTTCTGCGGGAAGAAGATGCAACTTCCGAGAAACGCATTCTCGATGTCAATATGCTTAAAGACGGAGAACCGTCTAATTCTGGAAAAGGCAAAGGAGAAGCCGATGCCAAGAATGATCACAACAATCAGCCCCAAAGAGGGCCCAAATTTGAAAGATACACTAAAATGAATGATAGTCTGAGCAACATCTACATGGATATAGGAGGTGCTACCTCATATCCAAGGCCCCCAAAGAGGGAGCCAATGCTAGCACAGCGCAACTCTGGAAGGCATTGCATATTTCATGACATGGACGGTCACAACACTGCTGACTGCAGACATTTGCGTGACCTTATTGAGTCTCGGATCGGGCAAGGAGAACTACCCGAGTACGTCACTCAACCAATAGCGCCCACACCTGTGCTGCCATCGCCGAATCCCCAAAGAGGGAATGACCCTGGATCGAGCAATCATAGGCTTATCATTAACTGATCCCACTAAGCGAATCTCTTCAATTTGGCGAACTCCGGTTCCTAGTTCATGTTTTTAGGATTTTAGGCGGCTTCTCTCCCTTCTTTGTTTTCCCTGCATGTAATAAGAGCGGTCACATCAGCCCACATGCACGGAATAAGCTTGTGGTCTCCAGTCGTGTCCGGCAAACGACCACTGCATTTTCATGAATTAGTAATAAGCCTTGAGCTCCGGCTCCCAACTGGATCCGTCTAGTACAAACTTGAGTTCCGGCTCCCAACTGGATCCGTCCAGTATAAACAAATTCTCATGTGCTTTTCCTTTGTCGTCTTACCCGGGTAAGGCCGTCTAAGAACATCATGTGCTTTTCCTTGGTCGTCTTACTCCGGTAAGGCTGTCTTGGAACTTTCATGGAATTTCCTTGGTCGTCTTACTCCGGTAAGGCCGTCTTGGAGCTTTCATGGAATTTCCTTGGTCACCTTACTCCGGTAATGCCGTCTTTGAACCCCACTAACATCTCCTCGGATGGTTTACTCTGGTAAGGCCATCTAGGAAAATATTCTTGCATTATTTTTTTATATTCTTCCAGGTGCAAACTCCTGGTCTTACTGGATTTCTCTGGCCCTAATACGATCCGGCGCGATCGTCGCATTCTGGGTATGGAATTCTCAGATTATCCAGAACACATCTTCCTTCAACCAGCAAAATATGTTCTGGGAGGCAAACATGTTTACACACTTTTTAGTAAAAGCTTTCACACTGAATATCTGGATAGCATTGCCCTCGAATATGGAGAACAACATCAGAAGACAGGCAGCGATTTGGTCAAAGTCGCATCACGAACAAAGAAAGGCCCGAAAATCCTATCAAACGACCTTTTTTGGACCCGAAAATAGCAATTACAAATCTATGCTCCATAATTCTTGTAGATCTCTGAATTATCTTCAGTTTGAGCTTTGGTTTGGCTCAATCGGACTTACGGTTTGAAAGTTACGCCCGCTTTCGTGAATGGGTGTAATCTGGCAATTTCCTGGATAAAGCGACGAAGCGTCACACGATCGGAGTACGGCTCATGCATCTTCTTTGGGTCGTGGTGCACCCTCGGTTCGCCCTTCATCAGATGGCCCCCTCCTCCCTCGGATCGTGGTGCACCCTCAAACCACGACTCGTTCGTGGTACACCTCCTGATCACGACCCGTTCGTGACACACCAGCTTCACCATACAGCTCACGATAAGACCTCAGTTCGTGGAGCCTGTATCATGATCTGATCCCATGACCACGAACCGACCCCTGCACCTGCTGATACACACACTGTTTTGACCTTTTCTCATGCCACATCTTGCTCCTACTTTCCTGGATCGGGTGCCACGAACACTATCACGAACTGGTCTTCCCAGAAGCTATCGTACAGCTATAAATGCACCATTTGAAGGCATTTTCAAGGACTTTTTGGCTGAGACTTTCTTCTACATCTAGACAGCCTTTGCCATTACCGATTGCAAGGGCTTTGCACCTTTCTACACATAAATTCTCCTCTAGTAATCTCAATTAACACACGGATTGTGTGTCTGCATATAACTGATTCTTGTAATCTGTCAGTATAACAACAAGATTATAAAGTGGACGTAGGCTACATCTACAGCCGAACCACTATAAAAACCTCGTGTTTCTCCTCTTTATTTACTCTTTTCTGCATTATGAGATTTGTGATCTGCATTTGGGTGTTAGGCCCAATTTTTGGTCTAACATTTTGGCGCGCCAGGAAGGGGGGCACACGACAACTTCAACTTCTGCTTGGATTTTTTGGTTATTGGATAAATGGAAATCAAAAGGAAGAAGACTGGAACTTCCACTCATGCTGATGATGCTGACGCTGAAGACACAAGGAACAAGGCAAGCTAGGAGGCTTCCTCTCATGGAGATCCTTCTGCATACTTGACCAGAGACGAGATGGACGGAGTTCTCACTAAACTGAGAGATCAGACGGCACGGCAAGAAGATCTCCTCTAGAAACAACAGGAAATGATTATCCAATTCTTCGCTCGGATGGATGGAAGGCAGAGTAACGCTCAAGTCATTGGAAACGAGGCCACAGAAGCGGCTCATGCATCACTAGGACTCAGGGGCAACCCACTTGCTCTTGGAAATGCACTGCGATCTACTTCAGCTCCAGATCAGATGAACACCGGATTGCAAGCCCCGTTCAACATCATCAACCATCTCGTGATACACCTCTAGATCACGATCCGGATCGTGGTGCACCAACAGGCTCACCAGCCGATCCTAGTAACTCGCTCCCGTTTGCTCAATAACAACCGGTTCTTGACCTAACTCTAGGACCTAGTCGGATCGCCCCCCCTGCTTCACAAACCTGCCTCACGAACCGACCCCCTCGAACCGGGTCGGGTTGCCACCCTCGATCCGCTATCCGCGAGCTACAATCCCCAGGCAACAGCTCACCAACAGCTTCCATCATCTCCTACATCCAACGCTAGGGGCACCAGCTCTGATCTTGGCAACTGGAAACAACTTTTTGAGGGCGATCGGCTCTCCAATCTCATTCAACGCCTCACGAGAGGCCGCACTTATCAGAATGACGTGGATGATGTCAACCACACTCCTTTCACTCAGGAAATTAGGAATTCCCGCAATCCCCCGGATTTCAAACTTCCACAACTGGAGCCCTACAATGGCAAGACATATCCTACTGTGCACCTGATGCGCTACAAATGGCATATGGAAGCTCAATTGGCATCAGAAAACGTCATGGCAAAGTGCTTTCCTCTCTTTCTGACCGATATAGCTGCTATGTGGATTCGACAGCTAGAAACTGAATCGATCAATAGTTGGAACGTGTTGGTTGCACACTTCATTGAACAATTTCGGGTTCACATTGCACGACCCAAGAACGTCATGTCACTTACTACAATCAAGCAGAGGCTCAGATAAACTCTGCGTTCATTCCTGGAAAGATTCAACGTTGCAGCAGCATCAGTTGATCGCCCTGAACCATCATGGTATTGATGGCAGCAGTATCCGGCGTTCTAGATAACTCAGAGTTCAAAAAATCTTTGTACCGAGATCCACCATGAAATATTGGTGAATTCTACCTTGAGGCAGATAGATTTCTGCGGGAAGAAGATGCAACTTCCGAGAAACGCATTCTCGATGTCAATATGCTTAAAGATGGAGAACCATCTGATTCTGGAAAAGGCAAAGGTAAAGCCGATGCCAAGAATGATCTCAACAATCAGCCCAAAAGAGGGCCCAAATATGAAAGAAACACTAAAATGAATGACAGTCTGAGCAACATCTACATGGATACAAGAGGCGCTACCTCATATCCAAGGCCTCCCAAGAGGGAGCCAACGCTAGCACAGCGCAACTCTGGAAGGCATTGCATATTTTATGACATGGATGGTCACAACACTGATGACAGCAGACATTTGCGTGACCTTATTGAGTCTCGCGTCAGGCGAGGAGAACTACCGAGTACGTCACTCAACCAACAGCGCCCACTCCTGTGCTGCCGTTGCCGAATCACCGGAGAGGGAACGACCCTGGATCGAGCAATCATGGGCTTATCATTAACTGATCCCACTAAGCAGATCTCTTCAATTTGGCGAACTCCGGTTCCTAGTTCATGTTTTTAGGCTTTTAGGAGACTTCTCGCCCTTCTTTGTTTTCCCTGCATGTGATAAGGGTGGTCACATCAGCCCACATGCACGGAACCGGCTTGTGGTCTTCAGTCGTGTCCAGCAAACGACAGCTGCATTTTCATGAATTATTAATAAGCATTGAGCTCTGGCTCCCAACTGGATCCGTCCAGTACAAACATGAGTTTCGGCTCCCAACTGGATCCGTCCAGTATAAACAAACTCTCATGTGCTTTTCCTTGGTTGTCTTACTCTGGTAAGGCCGTCTTAGAACCTCATGTGCTTTTCCTTTGTCGTCTTACTCCAGTAAGGTTGTCTTGGAACTTTCATGGCATTTCTTTGGTCGTCTTACTCCGGTAACGCCGTCTTGGAACCCCTCTAACATCTCCTTGGATGGTTTACTCTGGTAAGGCCATCTAGGAAATATTCTTGCATTATTTGTTTTATCTTCTTGCAGGTACAAACTCCTAGTCTTCTTGGATTTCTCTGGCCCTAATACGATCCGGCGCGATCGTCGCATTCTGGGTTTGGATTTCTCAGATTATCCAGAACACATCTTCCTTCAACCAGCAATATATGTTCAGCGAGGCAAACATGTTTACACACTTTTCGGTAAAAGCTGTCACTAAATATATGGATAGCATCGCCCTCGAATAAGGAGAACAACATCAGAAGACAGGCATCGATTTGGTCAAAGTCGCATCACGAACAATGAAAGGCCCGAAACTCCTATCAGACGACCTTTTTTGGGCCCGAAAACAACAATTACAAAGTTAAGCTGTGTAACTCTTGTAGATCTCTGAATTAGCTTCAGTTTGAGCTTTGGTTTGGCTCAATCGGTCTTACGGTTTGAAATTTACGCCCATTTCCGTGAATGGGTGTAATCTGTCAATTTCCTGGATAAAGCGATGAAGCGTCACATGATCGGAGTACGGCTCGTGCATCTTCTCTGGCTCGTGGTGCACCCTCGGTTCGCCCTTCATCGGATCGCCCCCTCCCCCCTTGGATCATGGCGCATCCTCATACCATGACCCGTTTGTGGTACACCTCCTGATCACGCCCCGTTCGTGACATACCAGCTTCACCATACAGCTCACGATCAGACCTCGGTTCGTGGAGCCCATATCACGATCCAATCCCATAACCACGAACTGACCCATGCACCTGCTGATACATGCACTATTTTGACCCGTTCTCATGCCACATCTTGCTCCTACTTTTCCAGATCGGGTGCCACGTACCCCATCACGAACCGGTCTTCCCAGAAGCTCTCCTACAGCTATAAATACACCATTTGAAGGCATTTTCAAGGACTTTTTGGCTGAGACTTTCTTCTACATCTAGATAGCCTTTGCCATTACCGATTGCAAGAACTTTGCACTTTTCTACACATAAATTCTCCTCTTGTAATCTCAATTAACACACGGATTGTGTGTCTGCATATAACTGATTCTTGTAATCTGTCAGT
>JASFAX010007316.1:0-26093 GCA_030737875.1 Allium sativum
CGCCTAAGGAATATCACGAGTTAGAGGTGCAAATACATGACCTTTTGGGAAAAGGATTCATTTGGAGAAGTACCTCCGAATGGGGTGCACCAGTTGTGTTTGCAACCAAGGATGATGGATCTTTGAGATTATGTGTGGACTATCGTGAGCTGAACAAGGTGACCAAAAAGAACAAGTATCTGTTGCCGAGGATCGATGACTTATTCAATCTGCTTCACGAAGCCAACGTGTTTTCTCAGATGGATTTGGAAATGGTATTCCACCTGTTAAGGGTGTCAAAGGATAGTGTGCTGAAGACATCTTTTAGGACACCAACCGGTTTATTTGAATGGTTGGTGATGCCATTTGGGTTGACTAATGCACCAGATTATTTCGTGGATCTTATGAATAAGGTTATCAGAGATCTGTTGAACAAGTTCGTGCTTGTGTTCGTGGATGATATTATGGCTTTCTCCCGGAATGAGGAAGAGCATAAGACGCACTTGCGAGCTGTTTTAGAAATCTTGTCAAAGCATCAGTTGAGAGCTAAGTGTTCGAAGTGTCACTTCTAGAAGAACGAAGTGAGATTCTTAGGCCATACTGTTTTTGGAAACGGAATAACGGTTGCCCCCGCTAAGGTGGCAGCAATCCAAGACTAGGATAGACCTAAGAACGTGACGAATATTTGGAGTTTCCTTGGGTTAGAAGGATATTATCGTCGTTTTATCAAGGATTTCTCCAAGATAGCTACACCGTTAACTGGATTGATGAAGAAGAATCAAGTATTCACCTGGTATGTAAAGTGTGAGCAAGCTTTCCAAATCCTGAAAGAGAGACTGATAAGTGATTCTATTTTGACCATTCCAAGTGGGAATGAACAGATGACGATATATACCGATGCATGCGGTCCTGGCTTGGAGAAGTGCAGACACAAAAGGATAAAGTTGTAGCCTATGCGAGTCGACAGCTGAAGCTGCATGAAAGGAATTACCCAACTCATGATTTGAAGTTGGCCGCAATTGTGTTTGCTCTGAAAATGTGGAGACATTAACGGTTGGGAGTTCGATTCGAGTTATTTATGGATCACAAGTCGTTAAAGTATCTTTTCTTCCAAAAGCATTTGAATCTTCGGCAACAATGGTTGTTAGAGTTTCTGGCATCATATGATTTTCGTATAGCCTATACTTCTGGTAAAGGTAACGCAGTGGCTGATGCATCGCAAGTATGGGAGCGTTGTTTTCGAAATGAAAGCACTTTAAGTACGTGGCAGGATTTGATTTCAGATCACAATGCGAGTTGGAGCCAGAAATTCTAGCAAGCTTATTGATAAGACCTGCTCATATCGAAAGGATGGCGAGAGCCAAAAACCGTATGCAAATCTTGTCAAGGTTATCCAGAAGTTAGAACCAGAAGATAAAGAGTTCGAGGTCGATCCAGAGGGTTGGCTTCGAAAGCAAGGGCTGGTGGTTGTTCCTGATATCTTCGGATTAAGAGATGAGGTTCTAAGGGACACTCGAAGCTGAGGATTCATCTTGGTAGTAATAAGATATATCAGGACATGAAGTGATCTAACTACTTGGAAGGGACGAAAAGGGATATTGGGAAGTTTATTTCCAAATGCATGAACTATCAGTTGGTGAAAGATGAAAAGAAGAAGTCGACTTGATTGCTTTCTCAATTGGAAGTTCATACGTGGAAGTGGGAATAAATATTGATGGACTACGTAGAACCAGAGCCAGAAACGAAGGAATATGGATCATCGTGGATCGTTTGACCAAAAGTGCAAGGTTTTTTCCTGTTAGATCGACTAGGACAGCATCGAAGTTGGATGAGATTTATATTAAATGGATAGTTCGATTCGATGGTATCCCGAAGAGTATAGTGAGAGATCGAGATCCATTGTTCGCGAGTGGATTTTGGAAGAGTATGCAAGAGACTTTGGGAGCCGAGTTGTGTTTAATTACTGCTTATCATTCCTAGAATGATTCTCAAACCGAGAGGTTTAACCAAATTTTGGAAGATCTTCTAAGAGCTTGTGTATTAGATTTTAGGAGATCATGGAAAGACAATAAACATTTAGTCGAGTTTGCATACAATAATAGCTACCAGTCGAGCATAGGGATGTCACCATACCAAGCGTTGTATGGTAGACCATGTAATTCTTTGGCATATTGGTTGGAAACTGGAGATAAGTTGATACTTAGGCGTGAGACGATCAGGGAGACCTCAGATTATATTGAGATCATTCAGCAACGATTGAAGGCAACCCAAGATCGCCAGAGGAGTTATGCCAATAAGCATCGAAAAGATTTGGAATTCGACATTGGCGATATATTTTTCGTGAAGATTTCACCGTTGAAGCATGTTATTTAGTTCGGAAGTAAAGGGAAGTTAGCTCCAAGGTTTGTTGGACTATTTCCGATAGTCGAGCGAATTGGAATGCTCGCATATAAGTTGGAGCTACTTGATAAGATGTCAATTGTGCATAATGTTTTCCACATGTCGTTTCTATGGAAGTGTGTGTATGGTTCGAATGTGGTGGTATCTTTATAGCAGTATAAAGACCTAGAAGTTTAGACCGTAGTTACAACACCTCGTAAGCCGCTTTGTGTTGTGGGGAATGACACTAAACAACTTAGGAGGAAGACGGGTAAGGAAGTAAAGGTGCAATAGAGTGAGGATGGCGATGATCATATATGGGAGACGGAAGAGAATATGAAGACGACCCATCCATAACTCTTCGTTGGTATGACCCATTGATATCGTGTCATTATTACGTCATTGTAGCTTGTGCTATTGTTGTTAGAATTCCACGTGCTAGGATAAGGCTATGGATGTATGGCTTGATAGATGTTGGTTTGGATGGTAAAATTGGTGGCTTATAGATGATAAGCATGCAGAATTGTTTTGGTTTCTTATGTTTTCTTGGAATTTCAGGGGCGAAATTCCTAAGAGGGGAAGAATGTAACAACCCGCATTTTACATATCGGAGGATCGTAAAATATTTTTATTTAATTCCCTGAGGGTTGGAACTTTCTCATTTTTGGAAATGTTGTTTATAGGGATGTGAGACATGTCCATAATATTAAATTTGTGACCAATTTTCCCCTGTCAGTATTGTATATGGCATAACATTTGACTGATATTGAATCAGGTGCCTAGATCAATTTCATTGGAAAGAAAATAGTGTTGCCAATTTCGTAGAGTGGTCGCACTAAGGATTAGGTTCAGCGGTTTGGGAGGAATCGTTGTTTTAGTGTTGCACAATCTCTGTATAGATTTGGCTAGTCATTAATGGGCTGATTTGGGGTGGCCCATTAGTGGGCTGGTTAGAGGCTTTAAATAGGGGGTTAGTGGCATGGAGAATAGTTTACTTTCTTCATTCTCTCATTTGGTTGAGCTTATGATCCTCCTTACTCCATCAAATACATATTTCCACCATTATAATCTACATCTTAGGAAGAAGATTAAAAATCTACATCGAACAAAGATAGATCTACATCAAGTGAAAGAAGATTGCATTAAATCGAGGAATTTGAATGTCATTCTTCACTGTTCGGATTAAAGATTAAGTGTATTCAAGTTGTTTTGAAGATTTGGTGAGTGATAAGCATCTCTCACACGGATTCAATCAAGTATATGGATTGTTTGATTATATTTTCATCATTTTAAGTTGTTTTCACCTAGATCTACATCATGGTAAGTAAATTTTCATTTGAATCACCAAAGGATCTAACCTAGAAACTTAAATCAGTAAATTCTCATGTTAATTCATATATTTATGCAAGTTTAGATCCATCATTTAGTTTATTCATTGGTTTATCATGATTTGGTGATATCTATATGGTTATTGATGAATAATTGTCATTTTGACATTGTTGGTGATTTCATAAAGTGTTTACGGTTGAGTTGGATGATTAGGATGAGTTGTTTGCATCGATGTGATCATTTGGTGATGATTTGGTCAAGTTTGGAGCTAGATTAGTCAGATCTGGAGTTGAGTCATTTTTGCAAGGTCATTGATGCCGTGGCATAGAGCTTCAGTCTTGTGTCTTGTTCCTCAAGAAATAGACTGGTCAAAGGCTTTAGGTCGTCATGCCTCAGGTCGTCCAAGCATTTGGGACGGCTCGTCCACGCAGGTTTGGTCGCTAGTGTGTGTTGGATGTTGAGAACCCGATGAAGTGAGGTCGGTGATCACCAGTTCGGGTCGTTAGCAAGGGCTTGGGTCATGGTAGACTTCAGGTCATGGGAGCTTTGTTGGAGTTGGGTCGTTGCGGTTAGGACATTGGAAGACCAAAGAAGCTTTAGTCGTTAGAACGACCTGGTGAAGATAGGTCGCGAACGAGCTAGCTAAGGAAGGACAACGTTTTGGAAATGCTGTGGAAAGGTGTAAAAACGCTATGGTTTGTTTTTCTTAGCGGGAAGTTTGGTCATGCTATGAAATGGAAAATCGACCAAATAAAGCATGTTTTTGGTTCGATAATGGTTGTGGCTTTGAAGTGGATATAAGGTGGAATGTTCGAGGTGCTGTGATGTGTTTGTTGATCATCATAATGCAACGAATGTGAAGACAACTCAAGGTGGTGAGTTCGTGGATAATGGTTGTTCGAGAAGGGGCTTGAGCTTATGAGCAATCATCGGGTTAGATGGTTAGGGTTATTGAAGGCTGAGGGATTATCATTATCATAAGTTCAAGGGGACTCAAAACAGAGGTATAATAGGGACACCTAAAAGACTAGAAGTGGATGGTCGAGTACCCCGGGAAGCTTGACGGGCATAGATACGTTTCGTCGTATGGCGTATGGAGTTTTGCTAAAACCGGGATTCACCATTAGCCCTTGGTGGACGGCAAGGTGTTTAGCAGATCATATGATTAACGATGGTTTCAAAGCAAGACTAGTTGTGATAGCCAAAGACATGAGTGATGATGGTTTTTCTTGTATCATCTTGTGTAGATTATTCGACGTCGAAGGAAATATCTCTTGGGTGCTTGTCTGATGTTGGTTTAGGCCTTTGATACTTGTGCTTGGGAAATGTAGATATCGACAGGATGGTCTATGCTTGATAACTGATTGCCATGAATGTGTTGTTTCTTCTAAATGCTTATTGTAAAGGCTGTCACTGTAGGATGTGGGGAAGACGGGTTTGGGTGCTTCTTTGTTGATATTGGAAGGTTAGTTGATTAATCTACCTATTCTCATATATTTTGTTGATGATGTTTGATAGCTATTTTATTGCTCATTAAGACTATTGTCTGACTCATGGTTTTAGCTTCCTCTTATTACCTTGGGATGTTCATCCGGTTTTGGATGGGTAGACTGAGTAGTAGGTGATAGGTGATAGGTATTGATGAGGACGATGCTGCTGTGCGATGACAAGCAGGAGGCTGGCGTATTATTTTCTACTATTTAGTACTTTTTGTTTTCATTGTTTGGTGTTTTGTCTGAGTGTTGTAGTGAGGCTTATTGTATAGACTCTAATTGTATAATCCAAAGTCATGTATGTAATTTTCATGATGATATGAAAGGTTTTAAAATTCTGCTCAATTCTTCTTCGCTATTACTATCTGTTGTATATGTTCTATTATATTTTCTCCTTGAGCTATGAGTTATATGACAGGTTCCGCTTGTGTTATCTTACCTTTATGATCGTCCTTGACTGTCTGGCACAGCTTTCAGAGAATTATCCCTCTTGTTTAGTGCCGGTGTTATTGGCGATCGTCACAAATGAATTGAAAGTGGCAATCATACATTATAAAAAATATAAAATTAGTCCTTTTAATTGAATTTTTTAACATATATCTTTAGAAACAAAAATACTACTACTGACACGCCTTTTAGTAAATCTGTCATATGTCGACATTTTGGTTAGTGAATTGCTCAAGCATCATGAACGTCTTCTAGAAAATATAAAATAATTTGGTCGAAATCGCATCATGCTCGGAAAGGGTTGGAAATGGCGTTAATTCGTAAAATCGTCGTCGACGAATTTGGAAGAACCGACATGGTAATAATATGTGATCGACTCAGTCCGACCAACTAAAAATGCCTGAGTGTATCAGTCCAATCACATGGCAAAATTGTCATGGAAAAATATATGGATTTCGGCAAAATTGTGTTTCACGCACCCAAAAACATCTGATCGGCATGGCATGATCACGAAAAATGGCTTGCTCGACTCTCGGCGCGATCAAACTTGGTAAAATCAACATTTTCCAAAAAAACAGTAGGGGTGGGCGCGAGTCAGTTTGGTGCGGTTTGGATTTCAAACCGCTTCTACATAGTGTCAACAGTTGATCAACAATACAACCCATTAATTATACTACTCATTTAAACGGTTCGGTTTGGTTTTAATATATCACGGTTCGGTTTTGGTTGGATTTTGGTTTGGTTCGGTTTGAACACGTATTAAATATGAAATAAGAGAATTACTTCCATCAACAGTCAAGTTACAACTATGTCATGTAGTGTATCTTAAAGGGTAAAGCACCCAATGTTATCAAAAATTGAAAGATCGACTTCTAACTGTATGAATACTTAAGTGTTACATTTAATGACTAGTGAGATTGTTTTAACATATTAACCAAATATCAATTTTAACCAATACATAAATGTTAAGTAAGATAACTCAAATAAGATTATAACTCGCATTTATCCAAAAAATGATATAGAAATTATTATACGAAAAATATAACTTGCTCCTTTGTGGTAACCATTATTGTTAATATAACAACATCATAAATATACATTATTAAAACTAATACTTAGACAAGAATTAGCTATATTTTTATCATAAGATTGCTAGTGCAACTATTCGGTTTGGTCCGATTTAATACGATTTGGTCAATAGCTCAAACCGCAACCGGACCATATCGTTTTGAGTCGGTAGGGTTTGGAGTGCCTGCTTTAAAGAGAAGATTCAGTCTGGTTTTCCGCATCACTTTTGCAATTCGGTGCAAGTGGTTTTCTTATGGCGATGCAGTTTATGCCCACCCAATAAAAAACAGTGTTGCACACTCAGAAACAGCTGATTGGCATAACATGATCATGAAAAAAGGCTTGCGCGACTCAAGGGCATGATCAAACTAGGTGAAATTAGCATTTGCTAAAAAAACACTGTCACGCACACAAAAACAAATGATCTGCATGGCACGATCACGAAAAATAGCTTGCGAGACTCACGGCATAAAAATCTGGCAGTTAACAAAAAATAGTGTCGCGCGCTCAAAATCAGCTGATCGGCATGGCACAATCATGTAAAATGGTTTGCACGACACACGGCATAAAAATCTAGCACTTGGAAAAACCCTGGTTTGGCACGTCCAAAAATAGGTGGTCGGCATGTGAAAATCATCAAACACCACTTGGTTGTGCTTGGCTAATCATATCTAGCAAAGTGGTCAATCATCAGATTTGGCACAAAAAATATAATGATCGGCATGGAAGAACAGCTGAAAAACGTGTCTCTAACACAGGCCGATCAGTTGGCAAATTTGGCAAATTTTGCAAGGCAAGAGGATTCAAATTTGGGATCCTAATTCTGACATGAAAAAAGGTTAATCGACTCACAAGGATTCGAAATTGGCATGGCTCCATACCTAGGATTTTCGATGCGAAAAGTGGCAGATCCGGAAAGGGATTAGAAATCCTAGATCTGACACGATGGAAAACACACACGAATCACATGTTTTTGCTAGCTAGACATGGGTTTTCAACTAATTTTTGGGATTCGAAATTTCCAAAGTGGCCAATGCGCCAATTTTTTTGGAAACCCATTTGTACCATGCCGAACATGTTTTTTGGCCTCATCGACATGCCTTTTCACCAAATTTTCCAATTTTCATGATTTTTCGGAAAGACCTTGGTTTTTCTACTTCGATTTTCGTATGTGAATTTCGTATCCCTTAGGGATACGATATTTGGATTGACATACCCAAAACTCACATATAAATACCCCCAAGCTTGGCAATCAAATATGTTAGTTCTCATTTGGTATTCTGGACATCTTGGAGCTCTCAAGCATCATTAATGTTAGCCGCCTTCTTCTCCGTGACTATTGGACATAGCTTAGACTTCTAAAACGTTGCATACATGTTTTCCTTCAACTTTTGGACATACAACTGGACATTTGGCATGTTTTTGGATATATTTTCACACTTTTGGACATTGGAGCTATTTCTTGGACACCGAAGCTACTCTTTGGACATTGTTGACCAAGTCAACATATTTTTCACCCAACAAAGAAAAAGAAGGGTATTTTGATCAAAGTTCAGGATTAACAAGGATTTTGTTGTTCTATTGTAGCATTTTGTACACAAATATTGTCTGAATTTGTATAACAATTGTAATCAGCAATTATATGATGAATGGTTACTATAAAGTGGACGTAGATGTTAGTGCCGAACCACTATAAATAGTTGTTCTGCTTGCATTTCAATACTTTGGATTAGTATTATTATCTTTCTACAAAACGTACACTCGGGGGTTGGCATGCGCGAATAAGCTACAATTCCCCATGTCAAAACTTTGGCATGCAGGAAGGGGGGCACAGAGATCAGTTTCAGTCTTAGTTTTCGGCTTTAGTTCTCGAACTTAGCTCTCGACTTTGGTCTTCGGATTTTGGAATTCAACTTTAGCTTTCTTTTGGAAATGAGTTTTACTCGCTTCCCTCCATGGTTAAAAGGAAGCAGCAAATTCGCTCAGCAGAATCAGGTGTGGGGGAGGAACAAGACCTCTCCTCGACTAGGCATCCACTAAACATTGGCGCTAAAGACGACATCGAGGGAGTCGTCAATAACTTAACTAAATATCTTACTTCTCGTTTAGAAAAAAAGGAAAAGCATTTCCACCACCAAGAAACCACTGTTACCACTTTTCTTGCCTGACTCAAAAGATTTACGAGGCAGTCAGGCCAATGAGACATTGTCGGAACAATTTCTAGTGTTCCGCAAGGATTAGCTCGGGAATTTGGGGCAATTCCCAAAGAACATCCCCATGTCGACACCAATCCACAAAAAGGTTCATCGGTTAGACTCAGGAGCAACATGTGACAACCGCCCCATAGCACCTGCACAACCCAAGGAGAAGTGCGATAATGACATGCCAGGCCGATACGGGACAATCAATGGGGTATAATAACATACAAGAAACCTATCATATAACTCACATCGCATAGATAAAATATAATAGAACGTATAAAACAAGATATAATAGTGAAGCACAACTGAACAAATTCTTAAACTTTTCATATCATTATGAAGATATCCATACAACACTAGATTACATTGGAATTTGTACAACATGCCTCACTACAAATTTACTCAGAGTAGCACACAACATCAACATCAACGGAAACAACTAATATATATAGTAGAAAATAATACGTCTGCCTCCATCTCGTTGTCGCTCAGCAGCATCGTCCACATCAAAATCTACTGCCTACACTCAGTCTGCCCAACCATAACATGGATGAACAACCCAAGGTAATAAGAGGGAAATATAAAACTTTGAGTCAAACAAT
The DNA here is from genome assembly GCA_030737875.1 of Allium sativum. NCBI lineage: Eukaryota > Viridiplantae > Streptophyta > Magnoliopsida > Asparagales > Amaryllidaceae > Allium > Allium sativum. Next base: position 9,499 of record JASFAX010007316.1, read on the forward strand.
GGTATTAATGAGAGATAAAACATCTATCAACATCATCAATAAAGTATATGGAAAATAGGTAGTTCAACCACCTGAACTGCTAACACATCAACAGAGAAGAAACCCAATCCTACTTCTCCTTCACAACCTACGATGATAGCCTTCCCAAAGAATTGAAGAAAAACAAACAGTACATCCATAGCAACCAATTATTAAGTGTAGACCATCCAAATCAAGCTCAATATATACCAAGCACAAACTCTGAAGGTCTGAACCAACATCAGATAAGCACCCATGAAATATCTCCCTTGACGTCGAATAATCCACACAAAACAATACAAACAATAACTTCCATGAATCTGGCTATCACTGTCTGCCTTGCCTTGAATCCATTGTCAATCGTATGATTGGCCCATCGTGCCATCCATTAAGGGCTAATTGTTGCCCCAGTTATACCAATACTCCATACGCCATCGTGACTCGTAACTAGGCCCATCATGGCTGCCAAGGGTACTTGACTAATCATATTGTCTTTGGGTGCCCCTATTATACGCCTGCTTTGAGTCTGCTAGAACCTCCGACTAACGACGATCCCACTTGACGCTTCAATTCTAGTCATCATCATCGACGACTACATCCATAAGCTCAAGCGCTGACTCAAGCAACCATTATTAATGAGCTCAAATCATCTTGAGTCGTCTTCATAACATCGTTGCATCATTACCCAGTCAACAATCACTCGACTTTGCCTCAAACATTCCACTTGAATTCACATCGAAGCTACACTCATCGTTGAACAAAAACTAAACTTCATTTGGACACCATTAGTTGGATCGCTCGACCACCTATGGATCTCCACCGACCCATATGGATCGCATACCCGATCCATCAGTTCAAGCTAACTCAAAACCACGCGATCCATCACTTACACTGTCCCATAGCCTTACGATCCATCACCAAGCCAATCCATGCAGTGCCTCATCATTCTGGCCGACCTAACAACCCATATGGATCGCAAATGATCCATCACTTGTGTTCCGCATTGCAAAAACAGATCAACCTATATTCACTCATGTCGACCCAAAAGCCATGCAACCCATCACCAAGCCAATCCATAGCCATGCCTTTCCCTGCGTGGTGTCTCAACCGACCCATCTCCACGCATTCAAACCAACCATGTTATGAACGATCCAATGCTCCTTGCGCTCTAGCTTTGGATGATCCATCATCAACGCCTTCAAAGTCCATTGCCTGATCCATCAATGGAACCCTAGTGATCCATAACCTGCGATCCATCGTGCCAGACGATCGATTCAAGCCTTGCATCGACTGATCCATACAATCTATGCTTTAACAATGAACATCTATGCATACATCTCATCCAAACCGACCAATTTCAACCAAACGATTAATAACACAACAAATAATCATTAACAAACATTATCACAACAAATAATCATTATTCAATCATATGAAATTCATCAAATCATGATAGAACAATAAACGAATCAATAATTAGATCTAAACTTGCATAAATATATGAATTAACTGTTATAACTTACTAAATTAGATCCTATGGTTTGATTCGAATTCAGAATATACTTATATCGATTAGATCTAGGTGAATATGATGAAATTAAGATCAAACAAGCACATATACTCGATTGAATCTGTGTCAGAGATGCTTGTCAATCACCAAATCCATAAAATAGCTTCAAACCAATGAATCTCTACAACAAAGAATAGTAAAGAACGACCTCTGAATCAACTCAATTGATGTGATTTACCCTTCCTCCATGTTGATCTTCAACCCTAGTTTACATATCTATGAATTAAAATGAAGTGGAGGAGTATTTGGATGAGCCAGAGAATCACAAGCACCCAAACAAATGGGAAATAAAGAGACAAAACTATCCTCTTTACCCCTACTGTAACGAACCGGTAATTTTGACATAAATTAAATTAATACTTGTCGTTAGAATAAATAATTATAATCGAGCTTCGACATAAAAATTTGGACCTTCACGTATTTTGAACATGGTTGGCTTAATATAAACATTGTGGTAGAACTAACGTTTAGCATAACATAGATTTTAATGTAAAATATAATTACCATTTGAAACTTGGAATTTATTTTCAATAATAATGGTTGTGTTAAAACAAACATTTTATAATGGGTTTGGAATTGTTTAAAACAGCGAAACCTGGACTTGAAAATAAGATCAAATTTTGTAAATCTAATTTGAGGTACAATTTATTTTGGAAAAAAGAGATCATTCAAAATAAGTTGGAAGTATTTACAATTAAAGAGCTTATTTGTCTTAATTTTAGTTTTGATATCGAATTTGTAAGTATAAGTTTAAATTTCAATTTGTGTTCGACATGAGAAAGCGAAGAAAATAAATCATTTCAGTGTTGATAAATTTTGGAATTTATAACGCGTGTAAACGAATATCGTTCGCTGTGACATCCTCGTCCGTGTTCTTATATTCGTAAATGAATATAATTTTCTAAACACGTCAATAAATATAAAGGACAAATGAATAGTGGACACTCTAGTTTGAACTCCAAGGCTTTGATACGATTGTAAATTAATTTTCAGCCATGATATAACTTGTCTCTGTATTGGGTAAGTTAACAGGTATCCCTTCTACCTCTAGAATATTTCTCCACGTTATTATTGAATATGAAATTTCACTTCTCCCTAAAAAAGGGCAATAGATCTAAATTTATACACTATCAGGTATACAAAGATTTTAAATAATGTATAGAGATTTTCGAAATCTCTCTCTGACAATTTCAAAGATTTCGAAATCACGATTTCGAAAAATCTCCTTCTCTGACCTAACACGCCATGTTGCGTTTCTTTCCTGTTGTTGGTCTTCCTTCATTGTATAATAAAAAGGGTTGTATCCACTTCCTTTCACTCAGAACCAAAACTAGTGCCTTCCTCTTCTTTTTTAACAAGGGTTGTATCCACTTCCTTTCACTCAGAACCAAAACTAGTGCCTTCCTCTTCTTTTTTAACAAGGGTTGTATCCACTTCCTTTCACTCAGAACCAAAACTAGTGCCTTCCTCTTCTTTTTTAACAACCGATAGTTAATTCTTCCCCAAATCAAACTCCTCCAGTCAATCGTGCCTGGCGTCGCCACCATCATCGAAGGCGCCACTTCATTCATGTGCTCTAGCCTCGCGGAAGCCATCTACTTCTTCCTACCTAAAATCTGAAGCCACGCGTATAAAAAGTAGAATACGTTGAAGGAGCTGCATGTCCCACTAGCCACCACTGTCGTTGGAACGCTCCGAGTCACCACCAGCGGCCTGGCCAACCTCCACCGAAGCCCTCGATCCACACGCAACCAAGACCCGTGACCACTTCACAACCCTCGAGCCATGGCATCAACAATCTCCACTCCTTGTTCGTGAGATTTGTTCCCCACTGGATCATCAGCAAGCACCATCAGAGAAGCCGCGCCATGTTTCCTTTCGCACCTGGAATACATGCCTCTAAGTGACCCTCGCTGCCACTCCTTTTGACCAAGTATTTCCTTCTCGAACCAAGTCCAGGATGTTTTAGAAAAGGAAAAAAATGCGAAGAATTTGCATCATCATAGTGATCGGTCGCTGCTCCACCATGCGGGTACCTCCCAAGCTCATTGATGGAAGGACTTGAGTCATCTGTAGTGAGCACTCCAAGTGCTCGAGTGAATGCCTGAAAGGCAACTAGTGGGTTTGGGCATGCAATTCGTTATTTGAGTTAAATTTTTGCTCACTGGCCTGTCAAAATCCACGCTAAACCTTGTTTTATTCTTAAACTTCAATTATTTATTAATTAAGTTATTATAAACGGAAAATAAGAATACAATATAGTTGGGTTGGGCTGGATTTGGTTAGGATTCGCCATGGACAAGGGTCGAGTGGGAATAATGTTTGCCATTTTGGGAAATTTCCAAATTTTATTTATATACATACGTACACGCATATATGTATATAAATAATTTAGATGCGAATTCATGACTTTCAGATGTCGAGTTGTTTCGATTCTACATCAGTCATAATCATCTTCTTTGCCTCAAAAAGGTGAGTTTTTCTCACTCACAGACTAGCTGATTATTAAGTGAATTAAACACTTGAAATTTTTAATTGAATATTAGGGCGCTTTAGACTTGATTGCTTTGTGATTGTGCACGTACGACACACACTGTTATTTCATACGACACATATGGATGTATGCTTGACATGCTATGTTACTTTCTCGCCATGCAAGTTCCCCTCTAGATTAGCAACCATTACAGGTTGAAATGATATATTCCTGAACCTCTTGTGTATTTGAATCAGTTTGGGATACAGGTCGAAATGATACATACCTGGGATTCGAATATTTTAAAGAATGGGTTGAAATGATAAATATCTGAATCACTTGACCATTGGATAGAAAATTTTATATGGACACCATGGTCGATAAAATAAAATATTTTAAAATTTTTTTTTGATTTTGTAAGTAATTTTTTTTATGAAACTTCTTTACAGTACAAAGTAAAATTTAAAGGAGATTTTGTTAAAAAAAAAATCAGAATTTTTATAAGAAATCCAATTTGTATTCAAATAAATTTTAAAGAAATTTTTGCAAGCTAATACTTAATTTTAATTTATTTAAATAAATTCTTCATAACTTTAGGTTCATATAATAAATTTAATTATACGATAATTCTTGAATTTACGGATTTAACGTAAAAGATTTACAAAGACTCGATAAATGTTTGCAAGACTTATTTTGACATATGATTATCAAATGAATTTCGCCATGTGAATGTAAGAAGGATTTTGTCAAAGTGAAGTATTTAAAGTTCAAATATATGAAAGAATATGATCATTTAAATAATGGTGAATACAGGTTTGGTTAACAAGTTAGAATTTAATAGATCATATTTGATTAACCACTAATGTTAAAGTAGTTTGGGGATTTATTAAATGAATATGTGAAATTCAAGGCAAACAATGATTTGAGACTCCTTTTAATCATGAAGCATTGAAATTGAACCAAATAAAAGGAATTTGATTCAAATGTGAAATCTAGTTGGGAAGGAAATTGTAAGATGTGGATTTAGATTTGGATTGGATTTATATTACTTGAATAGAACTGAAATTTCATAAAAGTAATTTCCAGTATTATCCGATTTTATAAATATTCTTTTGATTTGATTACTTTAACCATATGTATTTTATGATTATTTTCCAAATATATATATATATATATATGTTTATGCACTATTTTAAATATAATATACATATACTATTTTCAAAACTTAACTTTCCTGAATATATTTATTTCATTTTATCTTATTTGAATAAAACTTATGTCCAATCGAGTCTAGTGAATCCAAGGTTGAATATTGGTTTATAATCCTAATCGAACCATTTATAAATGATTTGGGATAATTGATTTTTAGGGCAAGATTTGAAATAAAGCAATTTTTGATATTTGAAATATGATTTCAAATCTAATGGCCATGATGTGGAAAAATGTAAGCGTTCAGTTGTAAAAGAGACCGGAGTCGGTAAGTAGCATACTCTTTATCAGTGTCGATACCACTTTAACAACTGAGTATGTGATGGAGTATCGAAACGACGACAAGATGTCTTGGAGGCAACCACTGGATCGAAGAAGGCGAACGATGACGAAATGGCCTTGACCTTCGGGTCAAAATAAAAATGACTAATACCGGAGCTATACCGTGAATAATTGAGGTCGCACCTCATATCGGACACGCTTCTTCGATACCATCTCTATTACTGTAGTGATTGATTTGGGTGTGCACCACTGTGATTTGGGACTGTGTTCTGAGGTGGGCGGTAGTTGCTGCTATGCGGTACCATCGGTCCGGGAGTGCAACTGGTAGAATCCTACCCTGGGTATTGCCTCGAGTGCCTTGTCATATTTATCCCATACGTGCCCCATACGATTTTGATTCAGTATTGCTTTCTATGGAGTACCCTCTGATAACACCAGTGTGGTGAATTTACGGTACTATATAGACTGTGATGCCTTTTAACTGCATAAGGGTAATATGGTAATCCTGCTTACACTATTTTCATTACATTTAATTTACTGAATAGACATTACAATAATAGCGCACTATTATACATGTATTAGTTTCGCGGATCCTTAGAGGATGGAAATCCAAACATCCTTTAATTTATTGTACATTTCAATGAACACTTCATTTGAGTTAATTCACTTATATGAGACTGTTAGTCCTGACTCGAGTATTTTGTTGTTTACTCCTTGCAAAATCCCTGGGTCAGACCAAGTATTTCAGTTGGAGATATATCAGTTAGAGCTTGAGATTCGTTGGAGATCCGACTATCCATCTACTATGTCATATACAATCGTGACCATCTCTGCTTATTACCAAACATTAGTATGATTTTAAATCCATTCTTCCGTTGTACCTATATTTATCATGTACTCTGATATTATGTTCGTTAAAGATTTTGTAATATTGTATAAATTTTACTTCCGCTATGAGATGTTCTATGTTCTATATCTGTGATTCTATGATGATTTGTATTTCAACTTCATAAGTAATAACAATCTGTCATTATGAACGGTTCGAGTTGGTTTAATTACCGACTTGGAGCGGTCAAAAAGCCAGTCATTACAGCGTGGTACCAGAGCTTTGGTTCATAGAAAGCTTAGCTTATGAGGTTGAAACATTCATTGGAGATGGAGTAGAATTACTCTAGAATGAGTGAAATCATATTGGAATCATACCCGAGAGAGCGTATTTTGAAAATAAAACTATTTTAAATGTTTTAAGGATTTTAAAGGATTTTCTATATATGAATAATTTGAGATTTTCGCCGTGTTTAAATGTATGTCCTGGTTTTAAGTTTCATTCCTTCATTGGTCTCTTTGATTGGATCTCTCTTGAGTTAGGAGTTTCCAAATCTGAGTTCTGATCGTGTTTTGTCCTGTGTTAAGAAATTTAGAATTCATCCCTTTCTAGATCATAAATCTTCCTTAGTTCATTTAATCTATCCTTGGTAGATTCATTTATCCAGCTTCTGGTTTATATTCGGATTCGGCTCAAATTGAATTAAATTAGGACGAGAGAATTTAAAATAAAAACTGGGATAACAACTAAGAGTTAAATACTTGATTGTGTTAATAAATTGAATTGAAATCCAATGGTATTTGGCTATATATATTTCCAAACCTATATTAAGAAAAAAATTCATTGGTCAATATATTTTGAACTTAAAATTTATAGTTAATATAACTTGTAAATTGGAACATTAAAAACAAATGACTTGGTTAAATTAATTATGACTAAAGGATAATAAAACTTCATGAGTTCAAAGCATAGATATTAAAAGATTTAAGTAAAACTTGATACTTAAGGTGTATTCTAGTAACTATATGATAAGATAGTGTAAATGATTGTAATCTAAAATTTTACGAAGAAATTCGTTTATGAAGATAGCATATGAAGTTGAAAAAAGTTTTATAAACATGCTAAAAACAAATGCTTGCCTGAAATTATTTTTTTTCTTAGTAAATGAATGTCTGAGTTTGTTTTAAGGAGGCTCCACAAATGAATTTAGCCTAGAATGAACAATTTTCCTAAGGTATAACTTCTGGAAATATAGGGTGCATAAATTAATGGTAATTTGAAAATCTATAAGTGTCCATTCTAAGTGTTTGAAATGAATTCTTAGCTGAGAAGTTGAGATAAATAACAATGACAAAAGCTAATTTATGTAACAACTAGAAAATATAGAAAAGTAATATAACGAATCTAATCAAATATGATTGGAAAAAAATATACATTACCAATAGGTCAGTTTATGATTGGAAACCAAATTATTTCATAAAAAAAAATCAAAAAATTCGTACTCGATGGGAATAGCTAAAAAAACAGGTTACCGCATTGTTTTAAGTGATGAAGTTTAAAATAACACCTGTGTAAATAATAACAAATATGGTGTGAATAAATAATAGAATGTTAGCATTTGGTTGTGTTATTTTTTAAATACTTGGTTGAAGCAATTAGGTTAAGAATTTGAGAAGTTATAAATTTTCCTGAGAATGCTTAATAATAAAGCAGGTTGCCAAAAGAAATCGAAATGAATTGTTAGTTGAGATGTAAATATTAGTTTAAGAAAAATCTATGAATTGAATAAAGTCAAAATATTACTTGCTACCTTTGGTTATAGAAAAATAACTAAGTGAAATTTTAACTTAGGAAAGTTAGAATAATTATTAACGACAAATTCAACTTGTGATGAAAATAATAATTATATTAACCCAACCAATCTAAGTTGTATTGGATATATAATTTAAAGGGGTGATTTATTTATTAAGTGGAAATTTAATAATTAAAACCCTCTAAGGGGAAAAGACTTGAGTGCATATTAAAAAGAAACGGAACAAACGCTTGCTGCAAATAGATCTTCATTTACCCGAGCTTAAAATATAAATATCTGTTTTCCATTAAATTGTTTTCGACATAGTTAGTATGATTTCTGGATTTAATCAAGCTGTAGAAAGAAAAAAAAACCTCTTTTAGAGAATACGTTTACTGAAAATCCAATTTTCTTTTTCTAGAAAATGTACATACTGTTGAAAATCTATTTAATAAAGAAGAGGGAAAGAAAAGGAAACAAAACCATAACTTTACAAAGTTGAACCAAGGATAAAAAGCAAACTTTATATACGATATCTTGTAGAACCTGAAATATGTGATTTGCTGAAATATCCTTGTTAAGTTTACAAATGAATATAAGGAGTCTAACCTCTGATTCATTCCAAGTATTGCTAAGTTTATAGAACGTTTTACCCATTAGAAGTTCATAATGGTTAGTTCTAAAGGGTGAAATATAATTTTACAAACAAATGCTGACTTGATAAGTGCAGGATTGAAGGAACATAATTTTAAAGAAAATAGAAAATGCATTTATATTCATTTGAACTCAATTCTAATTGTTTTGAAGTTAGGTTATATTGATAGCAATCAAACCCGTGATAGTTAAAATTATGATTATGTGAATCTAACTAATTTTAATTGAAATTGGATACACAAACTTAAATAGCATGAGGATCGATACGTTAGTGAGAACTTTGTATTAAAGCTCTTCATGAAGAGAGGTCTCAGGCGCATATTAGAAAGAAATGGAATTGTAAGCTTTGAGAAATTAGTTGAATCGGAATTTGGGAATAGTAGCTTAAAATGAAATGTAGAGATATGAACTTCGCTGCAAATAGATCTTCATTACCCGGATTCAACCTTGTGCATAAATACCCATTTTTCCCCGACATGGTAATATATTGTGCTAAGCATGCTGCAAGAATAGGAGGGCTGCCATTAGCAGTGGCCTCGGAAGTAGCTACAGCACGACTGCTACCAGCAGTAGCGTTTGTTGCAGCCAGCAGCACCGCCAACGACTGTTGCAGCAAAAAAAAGTCTATAGTAAAAAACTACTACAACTGAGGGCTGACTTCCATAAGGCAGCCACACATTTAACACAATGGGTAGGCCAAATAACTAAGTACACCTTTTTAGTTTGAATATCTAAAAGCAAACATATACTGAACTGCTTAGAAGTGTGTGTGTGTGTATGTATGTGTGTGTGTATATATTGTTGAAGGAGGCAAGTTACATATGTTTATATATATTGTTTTGTTGTTCTCACTCGCTTTAAAATGAGATCGGTGGTTTAAAGATAAACAAATCCCATGAAACAAGTGTTATGTAACGACAATCGGAACAAAGCCCCCCTCCCTTGCACGCATATGAGCTGGCACACAACTCTCATATAACAAAAGGAATCCCTAATGTTACGTGCCTACCAGCTTCATATTTGTACACAATTCCTTCAATTTATTCCATGATGTGGTACTATTAATTCCAACTTGTCATTCCTCCTTAACAATATGTGAGGCAATCATAGTAGTCTCCCCCTTGACTCGCATCCTACGAGTATCTTTTGAGAGCACTGCCTTGCTCGCATGGCTCAGTCCGAACCTTCAGCTCTGATACCACTGTTATGTAACGACGGTCAGAACAAAGCCCCCTCCCTTGCACGCAAATGAGCCGGCACATAACTCCCATATAACAAAAGGAATCCCTAATATTACGTGCCTACCAGTTCATATTTATACACAATTCCTTCTATTTATTCCATGATGTGGGACTATTAATTCCAACCCGTCATTCCTCCTTAACAACATGCGAGGAAATCCTAACAACAAGAGGTAAGATAGTAAAAAAAAGAGAACATAATGAGTATTTGTCAGGAATGAAGAGAAAAAAATGTATGTTAATGGAACTATGTTGCATAGTAACAAGATTATGTACATCGTTAGTGCATTCACATATTTGTCAAAATGCTACCTTTATTTTATGTCATGTTTGCATATTATGCATATGAAGTTTTGCCATATATATGTTAATGTTAATTCTTGCTGTGTTTTGAGTATCTTAGTAGGTTGCAATGGCGCGCTTTTCTTATAGAGCTCGCTTTTGCGCAAAATGCAAATAAAAATAAACAAATACGCTTTAAAATGCTAAATAAAGTACGTAACTCGGTTTACATATTGCGTCTAGGTTGTTTTTCGTTTGTTTCCCCTATACTGGGATGCCCTCTCGTGTAGATGAGATGTATATTGATAAATAATGAAATTGTAAATTGTTCGGGGAAGTCATACAAGGGAGGTGCTGCCGAAATATTTCGTAAATCTCGAGTGTTAGAAAAATTTTGTATTAAGAAAAAAAATCTATAACTTATTTTTCACCATAACAAATTTTAAACTAAGTAAAGTATAGTAATGTTAAATATGTCAATTTAAATTCTTATGACGTTTCCTTTTCGAGGACAAAAAGCGCTAAGTGGGGGAGGCTGTAACGAACCCGTAATTTTAACATAAATTAAAATAAGATTTGTTGTTAGAATAAATAATTATAATTGAGCTTCGACATAAAAATTTGGAACTTCACGTATTTTGAACGTGGTTGGCTTAATATAAACAGTGTGGCAGAACTAACGCTTTAGCACAACATAGATTTTAATGTAAAATATAATTACAATTTGAAACTTGGAATTTATTTTCAGTAATAATGGTTGTGTCAAAACAAACATTTTATAATGGGTTTGGAATTATTTAAAGCAATGAAATCTGGAATTGAAAATAAGATCAAATTTTGTAAATCTAATTTGAGGTACAATTTATTTCGGAAAAAAGAATTGATTCAAAATAAGTTGGAAGTATATACAATTAAAGAGCTGATTTGTCTTAATTTTAGCTTTGATATCGAAGTTGTAAGTATAAGTTTAAATTTCAATTTGTGTTTGGCTTGAGAAAGCGAAGAAAATAAATCATTTCAGTGTTGATAAATTTTCGAATTTAAAATGTGTAAACGAATATCGTTCGCTGCGACATCCCCGTCCATGTCCTTATATTCGTAAATGAATATAAATTTCTAAACACATCAATAAATATAAAGGAAAAATGAACAGTGGACACTCTAGTTTGAACTCCCATGGCTTTAATACGATTGTAAATTAATTTTCAGCCAAAATATCACTTGTCTCTATATTGGGTAAGTTAACAGGTGTCCCTTCTACCTCTAGAATATTTCTCCACGTTACTTTGAATCTGAAATTTTACTTCCCCCTAAAAATAGGGTATTAGGTCTAAATTTTTGCACTGTCAACTATACAAAGATTTTAAACAGTGCATAGAGAGTTTCGAAATCTCTCTCTGACAATCACTACAAAAAATATGTCTATTCACAACGTTGAAAAAACGCTGTTATAGCCTTCAACGGCGTTTTGATGAACACTGTCTACCAACGTGCTGTTATAGGTCCCTGGATATATTATTGCATTTTCAAGAATATTGTAGAAAATTGACATATTACAGCGTTTCAAATATTGTTGTCCTTATGTTTATACGGAATTTTATATTGTTTCAGAAATGTTGATATCTTCCCTTTTTTACAGCGTTTAGCCACATATCACAGCATTTCTCGAAGTTTACAAGTTCTTTACTATCACAGCGTTTTGCCACATATCACAACGTTTCTGAAAGTTTACATGTTCTTTACTATCACAGCGTTTTGCCACATATCACAACATTTTATGCATCTATCACAGCATTTACATATTGTAGTATCAAAATATTCATGCACAAACATATCAACATGTAAATATATATCAACCAACTAATTATATAACACAATATTCATACACAAAGACATCTTCAATAAACAAACTTTTCATAATTTCCATAAAAAAATAACACCATAATCTACATTTACACAATATCTGTCGAACAAAGTCACGATATCTACAAATAAATCAAAATTTCCATAAAACAAGTTTGCGTAAAATACCAACAAAAGGAACATCTAAAAGTTACCGTTTCTTCGTAAGCAGATACCACAAGCGGTCTTTTTGTTGAGGGATCTTCAGAAGCACCTACGATATTCCGTATTATAGCCAAATGCACAAAGATGCCCACCTCTAATACCTATACACATGTTTTCATGTTAACATTTGGTCATGCTTACACACTAACAAGAAAACAATGCTCGACAAAAAGAAAAAAGAATACAAGGAGAAAGTTGAAGATAACAACATAGCATACTAGGTAATATTTTGTAATATTAGTTAATTTTTATAATGCTTAGTTAATTTTTAATTATTTCTATTTTTATTATAGAATACTTGGTAATATTTTATATTTTTATATACTTAGTTAAATTTTATAAACTACTTCTTCGTTTTTATAAAATTAGTAAACTTAGTTAAATTTTTATACTATTTAGTTAATTTTAATAAGACTTCGTTAATTTAATTATTGCTATAATTATTATAGAATATGGTAATATTTTATATTTTTAGTTAACTTTTATAAACTAAACTTCTAATTTTTTATAAATTTAGTAAACTTAGTTAATTTTTGTAATACTTAGTTAATTTTTATAATAATTAGATAATTTTTATAATACTTAATACATAGTTAATTTTATAATACCTAATGCTTAGTTAATTTTATAATACTTAGTTAGTTTTATAATACTTAGTTAATACTTAGTTAATTTTTTATAAAATTAGTAAACTTAGTTAATTTTTATAATACTTAGTTAATTTTTATAGTAGTTAATTAATTTTCATAAAATTAGTAAACTTAATATAACTTTTATAATGGTTAGTTAATTTTAATAAAACTAGTAAACTTAATTTATTTTTTATAGTAGTTTTTTTTTTTTTGCAAAGCTTACGGGGTTGAGTGGACCCCTACCACTTTTATTAAAGAACCGGGGAAAAAAAGAAAATACAATTCACACAAGAGAACGGAGGTACACGGTTCTTTAAACACAAAAAGGAACAAACACGAACAAGAAACAAGATGTTACAATGGTTACATAAGGGCTGTCAAAATCCCGGGGTCGAACGTGAAGCTCAAAAGCTTGATTCCCTCTCTGATTTCCATCCTGATATTCTTCCTCGTCTGATCAAAGTTTTTTGCTATGTTAACATTAAATACAATGGCATTTCTTTCCCTCCATACGACATACATGAACCGTTTTAGCACATGGTTAAGCAGCCTTCCTTTTTCTCTTTTCCTCCCTGTTTGGTTAAGTAGTGTACACCATTGTACAGCAGCAACATGATTAGCATCATTTCTACCAGTATTATTCATGACTTCTTTCCATATTGTGGAGACGTAGTGGCACTGAAAGAATAAGTGTTCAACTGACTCATGCTCGTTATTACAAAACACGCAATTCTGGTCACACTGAACACCCCTTAACGAAAAGCTTGTCTTTTGTAAAAATTGCTTTGTTTAAGACTTTCCACATCATGAGGTTATTTCGCTCACTGTTCTCTTTTGTCCAGATCTTCTTACTCCATCTGCTAATCGGCAAGACATTAATTCCAGTGATACAATAGTACAATATTTTAATTTGGAAGGGATGACCATGCTCTCCCCACAAAGTCAAAGCTTCATCATTAGTTCTTAACTTCAATTGCCCAGCTTTCGCCCACATTTGTCTAATTCTAGAAACAGAGGAGTGGGGCAGACTAATAATACCACCATGTATGTAATCACTGACTTTAACGTTGTAGTTTATACAAGAGTTCCACTTTTCATTGTCAGAAAGTTTCGAACTTAAAATTAAACCATTCTCCAGCCATGGTTCATCCCAAAGCGACATTTTCGAATCAAGTGAGATAGCAAATCTGAAGTATGGAAGAATGATCAGCCGAAGTTTAAAAATGCATCTCGAAGTCCAATTAGTCTTTTGAGGCTGATTCATATTCCAAAAGTTCTTGTTTTTAATCACATTATTTTTCGACCAAGAAACCCAAATACTATCTTTGTCATTGAGAAAGTCATCAATGTGTCTGATAAATGCAGCTTTTTCCATTGTTTCAAGTTTACAATTCCAAGACCACCTCTCCTGATTGGTCTTTCAGTCTATTTGAAAGCAATAGAGGATAGATATTTACCATTGCTCTTTCCTTTCCATAAGAATCGCGTAAATGCCATACGTATCATTGTGACTAACTTTGTAGGGAGAATAAATGTCCTAGCACAGTAGACTTGCATCGAGAAAATAACTGACTTTATGAGTGTTAGTCGACCCGCTTGGCTAAGCAACCTAGAAGTCCATTTGTTAATTCTAGCCGTAATCTTGTTAAACAAGGGTAAGCATTGACTAACAATTATTTTTGCTGTGTTGAGCGGTAAACCAAGATAAGAAATTGATTCAATGTTGTTGGTTAAGCCATATCTAACCTGGATGGCATTCATCTAAAGTTCAGAAATACCGACAGCTTTCATATTTGACTTCTGAAGATAAACTTTGAGTCATGTCATTTCATAGAATTGGTTGAGAGTATCAAAGATTGTATTCACAGCTTGCACATTAGGATTGCAGAAAATAACCAGATCATCTGCAAACATCAATAAGGAAAATCTAGGTTTGTGACACATTGGGTGCAGGTGAAACAGTCCATTATCAATTTTCTGATTTAACATTTGTGTTAGAACTTCCATCACCACAATAAAGTGGTAAGTGGATAACGGTCACCCTGTCTTATATCCTGCTTACTATCAAAATACCCATTCACTGATCCATTAATAATTATGGAGAAATGCGCAGTAGAAATACAAGAATAAATCCAAGAAACAAAATGGGGTGGAAAATTCATGTATCCCAATATTCTCACAACTGAATCCCACTGAAGCATATCGAATGCTTTCATTATATCAAGTTTAAACATTGCTCTCGGGCTGATATTAGAATTTGCATAACCATTCAGAAGTTCATGTGACATAAGTACATTATCAAGTATATTATGTCCTGGCAAGAAAGCAGCTTGATTCGAAGAGATTAAAGTTGGTAGAACCTTTTTAAGCCTTAAGGCAATAATTTTTGACATACATTTGTATACGGTATTGCAGCATGAAATTGGCCTGTAATATGAAATTCTGGTGGCATTTTTCATCTTAGGAATGAGTGCAATGTTTGTTGCATTGAATGAAGGAAGAAGTCTATCCTTCAAAAAGAAATGTTTCACGGCTTTGCAAACATCAAAGCTGAAGAAATTCCAGCATGAAGAATAAAAGTATGCATTGAACCCAACTGGTCCACCAGCCGAATTTTTGTTGAGTGAAAGCATTGCTTCTTTGATTTCATTGTCTGTCACCTCTTGACACAGCATGTTATAGTCATCTGAAGCTAATTTAGGTAGAATATAGGGATCAAGCATGTCAATTTTTGGGCTAAAATTATTTTTATTCCCAAAACGTTCATAAAAATGCAAAATAAAAGCATTCTCGACCTCACCTTGTTTACTAGCAACGTTACCATTGTTGTCTTCAATTCTCACTATATTTTCTTTGCACTGTTTATTCTTGAGCGATGCATGGAAATATGCACTGTTTTGGTCTCATTCAATTCTACATCTAATACGAGCCTTGTGTTTTATCATAGACTCTTCTTGGGCTATTACACTTTGGTATTGTTTTGTTATGTAGCTCTCCATGTATGAATGCACTGGGTTTGCTGGATCCTCCATCATAGTTATTTGTATTTGTTTTAGCTTTTCTCTCCAATATAGGCTCTGCTTGTTTCCACTTCCGTACTTTTTCTTAGCCTACTCTTTTAGTTTGTTCTTTGTGTTCCTCAGCTTTGCCTGCAAAATTATTAGTGGGTTTCCAAAGGTAGGTTTCTCCCAAATTCCCTTAACAAAGTCAAGAAATTTAGGTTCATCAGCCCTTTTATTAAAAAGTTTAAAACTTGATTTACCTTTCATGTCAAGCTCACAGAGGTGAAGTAAGATTAGGGAATGGTCAGAATGGAGAGGAGGGGGCATGTTACAGAAAAGGGCTAGCCATAAGGTGAAGGATTTGGCATTGGCGAAAGCATGGTCTATGAGAGAGTAAGTTCTAGGACCTTCCCTTTTTTGTTATTCCAGGAGAAAGGCATCCCCGTACATTTGATGTTTATGAGGTTTGCTTGTTCAATAGTGTTTTTGAGGGGCATAATCTCAGATAGGGAGAGAGGATTGCCACCTAGTCTTTGAGAGACTACAT
>JASFAX010007317.1:0-26093 GCA_030737875.1 Allium sativum
AAAAACATGATTCACCTGAGGTTTTACAAAATGCAGAGAAGTAGAATCTATTTCATCAGATGAAAGAAGATCAACATCGATCATCTTAACTTGGTTAGGAACAACCAATCTATCGGGAAGAGGAGATTGATTATCTTTAGAGAGTGGTTTTGGCGGGCAATTTGAGGAAGGAGTTTTCCCTCTCTCATCCTCCACTTTAGGAAAAAAGTATGTATATATACACACACACACACACATATGAAAACACACACATATATATACACAAATGAACACACACACACACATAAATATATATATATATATATGTCACTAGTCCATATATTCTTCAGAGCAAAGGAGGCAATGTGTATATATCCATGTTCCTTTCTTCGACAAAATAGGGTTTGATAGGGATTGAACTCAGGACACTCTGTCCAAATTTCCATGCCTTTTTCAGTGTGCTACAGCTTCCTTCGTGATTTAAAAATTGTTGATTTCGAAAAGTAGCATATTTCTATTCAAATGGTCTTTAATTGAGATAGAGGAGACTTTTTGTAATATTCCCCCTTTCGGACCATCACGAACCGACAGTTAAACTAACCTAAGGTGCTCCCAAAGAAGGATTGTTAGGGTACATAGCGGAAAAATATCTAAGTACAACGAAAGAATACGAATGTTCTAATAAAATAGCTCCAAATAAAATCCAACACTTGCTTTATAAAATATCTGCAAACCAATACTACTAGGCTGCCCGTGTGGAAAAATATGGGCACCTAGAGTTTAGAAAAAGAACAACAAACTCCGAGTTAGTCATGGGACTGGTATGAGAAACAGAAACAGTTATTCACATTTATTTCAAAGTTTTGGTAAACCATAAGACCACACTGTATAACGCTGAATAGGTTTCCCCTTATGAATATCAGTAATAAAACTCGAAATGTTTTTGGAAAATTAAGCTACCATAAGGTCTCTCGTCACACACTCTATGCAAATGAAAATTAGGAGTGGTTTCCCCTTATGATAACCAAATATGCTTGGTACGGAAAATTATTTTATTATTATTAGTGCATAGTGTGGAAAATTCTTTCACAAATAAATGTATCAATCTTAGACGACATAAATGTCCCATACAGCTATGTCACCATTTAGGTTTACAACTAGAACGTACAAATTTGTAGTGGAGAATTGATTTCCATTAAATGACCGAGCTAATGAACTTCCTTACTGATTCTGAACACCTCTAGAGGGTTGTTCGAGAACAACACAATGTCCTCTGCCAACGCAAGGAGGGATCTCCTTACCTGGATCAACCTTGAGTATATCATCTCCTGGTCATTACCAACCTATAAACCAGGCGCACACAACATCAACAACCACAAAAAGTAGAAGTCACCACTAAAGTAATACTTGGGCTCCATACAATGGTACACTTTTCTGTTAGAAAGAGACAGTAACCCAAACCTCACCGCATCTTTTCTGTTTCAGTCATTTACCGCGTGTGAGGCTTGTTGAAGTCTCGTTAAACAAAGCTGCGCTAAACTAGGCCATGCTTTGATCATCACTACCATATCACTTAGCATGCCACATTGTCATCCCATAACATATAATCGATAATTGCTAATCGTATCACCTTTGAGCTCGTATGTCTCGAAAAAGGGTGTTAAGCAAAGAGAATAAATTCTCCGCCACCAACAGAAATACATTTAGCAAAAAATCCATTACATACTACAAGATAAAATGTTAGACACACGTCCATACAAGTCCATTTTGGGTCTGAACGAAACCGAAGCACCTTGTTCCTCGTCCAATAAGAAGAGAGGTCCCTGCAAATTCGCAATTCTACCAAATACGTCCGGACTACTGCTAAAATACCGATGCATCCATCTCAAGTAAGTAGTTATCCACGAGAATCATTGAGCTAGCAGTCCTTTTGATGTGAAGGTTTCCAGTCTTCAACACCGTCTTCAAACTCATCGATCTATTTCATAATGTCGCACAATTATTTGGAATGGTTTTGTCGGGCCCAAATTCCGAATTCTGGTCTTTCCAAATAACAGTCGTTATTTTAAAACTATGTGAAATTATAGGATTCACTAAATCTCTTTTCCATTTCGGATGATTAATTAAAATCATTCATTAACCTCATAAAATTCTTTATTCATTGATTCCAAGTTAGGAATTTATAAAAACCCATTCCTTTTAATCTTTAACAAAGATTTCATTTAATCTTAACAAAGATTTATTTTCGAACTTAACCTTGGGAAAACTTTATTAAATATTAATTAAAAATTTTGTCATTACTTTTTGTTGAATCTAGATTAAACTTAGAAGGGGGTGAATAGGGTTTATTGCATTTTTACAAGATACTAAAAATCATCACAACATAGATTGTAACAGAGAAAATAAATGCAGAAAATTAATGACACAAATTTTACCTAGCTTCGGCAATCCCTGCCTACTGCTGCATTCTCCAATATTTTTTACTATAGTTAAAACAATCTGCACGCTTACAAAATCCTGTAAACTCCCGACACCCTCCACCAACTGCTCTAATCCTACGCTCAAAACCCTGCATTGATCTTTATCCCCAAGATCAAATTTTTTTCCCCGAATTACAACTAGTAACTCGTAAACCCTAGCTATAAATCCTATAACTAGATAACCCTAGTTTTTACAGAAAAACTAGAAAATAGATTGAATTGATTTACAATAATTAAAAATAACTCAAAATAAAAAACAAATAAGAAACTCCCTTTTAATAAAATAACATGGTTGACCACTCCTTTGTTTCTTTATCCCTTAAAACAATTGTCGGCTTCAAATCTCTATCAATGGTGGCCGAAGAATAAAATTAGGGATTATTCTACACAAATCAAATTGTGAACTAAAATCATGGTTTATGAAATTTTTCTCTGATGCTTGATTGTTATTGCTCCTCGTTGTTTGATTTGGGGTGCATGCGATCGAAAACTTGTGTGAGTAATATGAATTAATTTTTCTTTTAGCTCTTGATTTTGTTGCTTGATGTTCGATGCCATTGTCGATGATGAAGTAGGTATTTAAATAGGGTATCGAAAGCCTAGTCGCTCTATGATTTCATACATGACTTGTTCTAATGCATGCGTGATTTTTGCGTGATTTTTGAATAATTCCTGGAATGATATTTGTGTGATTGTTCATGGCATTGAAATTCTTTGTGGATTTCTGGAGTCGTGTAATGTTCTTCCCATTTTTGGAATGATTTAAACCGAAAGAAAATCTATTGCCAAAAATGAAATTTTCGATTTCATTGACAAAATCCTTCCCAAAAAAATGCGAATTGATTTCAGGAACTAATGAATTTCTTGCCAGTTATACTCATTTTAATCTGAAAATATTTTTGGAAGATTTCTTGCCCATTAAATTTTTCCCAAGATTGAATTGTTAATTTCGGGAATCCTTCGAATGGATACTTGCCCAAAATTGTTTATGATTTCTGGAACAAACAATTTGTTTCTTGCCCAATATTGTCTGCGATACACTGATGTAATCTTGCATGGTTTGAAAGAGCATTTCCTAAAAATCTGTTTGCCCATTTTAACAGACTTCAAACTGGGAGACATTAAAATAGCTTGCCAAAAATTACTTAATTGAAATGTGGAAATTAGTATTGCTAATTATCCACTTGCTAAATAATTTCTAGATAACTTGAAATATTTTTGCTTAAAGAAATTTCCTCTTCAATTTTATGCATAAACATTTGCATATGTACATGTATTTGCTGAGCCACTGAGTTTGACCATGTGTTATACATTTTTTGTTGCAACATTTGAACCATGCATTTAAACTTAAGACTGGCCATGATTAAACCTTTAACTTATGTGTTGTTATCTTGCTGCCATGTAAATTGAAGCGACCCGAACTTCCCCAGTCTCCGAAGAGAAGAGAAAGAATGAATTACTTTTAGGACAAGACGAACCAGAACGCAGACAGAAGAACATTTCATTGCTTATTACAACAATTCCATCAGATTACAAGAATATACAGAGTATAAGTCAATATTACACATTATAAAATATCAGAGATTACAATACATTACATAGCAGCGGAAAATAATACAATACACAACTAGAAGTAATACACGGATACAGAGCTTTCCGAGTATCGTTCCAGCTATAAATCAGGATCCTGTGAATATAAATCTGCAAAACCAAAACTACTAGCTGCCCGTGTCAAAATAAGGGCATCCGGAGTTTAGGTTAAAACAATAAACTCCAGGTCAGTCATGTGACTGGTGTGAGAAGTAAAACAGTTATTAATCTTTATTTTAAAGTTAGGTAAATCAAGGGGCCACGCCGTATAACACGGAACGGGTTTCCTCCCAAGAACACCAGTACATAAAACAACAACGCAATGCTAAATAAAGAACAATGAAGCTATTATAAGACCCAGGTCCCATCACACAATGCAACGCAAGCCGGAGGATAGGGTTTTTACCTTATAATAGCCAAAGAATGCTTGATACGCTAAATTTCATGTTTTAATTCTTAATCAGACTCCAACCGCAAATTAGTAAGAGTACGATTCCCTAAGTATTAACCCCGAAGGCTGAAACCAACATCAGACTAATACCTAGGAAACCACCCATCTTAGCTCGTTTCCAGTTAGTTTCTTATTTTATATACAATCTTAAATATCAATCATAGACAACATGAATGTCCAATACCACTATGTCGCCATATATAGGTATACAATCAAAACCGCAATTGTCACGTATTGGAAATTGGGTTTCCTTCTGTGAACCGAGGCAAAAGATAGTCCTCTACCGATTCGAGACTATCTTGCCCGAGTCTCAGAAACAGCCGCAACTGCCCCTCGGATCGTCAGGGCCAGTCCACCAATATGGATTATAATGCCTGAACACTACGTTTCTCCGCCCTTTGGGGCGTAAATGAGCCATCAAAGGACTCCATCGGCTTCATATAGTCACATATATATCCGAGGCGCCTTGCAACAGTAACAACCACATAATTCAAACTCGTCAGGGCATGTAAAACCACTGACGCCACTTCTAGCTAGAAAGAAACGCATGTCCCCCCTGAGGTCCTCTCCCGTTTTTGGTTCACCACCGGGGTGTGAGGCTCGCGAATCAATGCTACACAAAGCTATGCCACACAGGCTATGCTTTGATCATCAACCACAAAAATCTGCTTTTCAACAGAAGCCTTGATCATTTGCATCTTAGCATGCCACACTGGCAATTCACGCTATGCAACTGATATCAATCACACAGAATGAAATCCAATGTCGGACACACATCCATTTACAAGTCCGTTCTAGGACTGAACGAAACCGGAGGAACCTTATTCCTCGCATATCCATCGATCTCCAAGTACGTCTGGACGATCACCAACCGATTCCCTCCTCTTGGGTGTACATCCCAATCAAGTTCATCAGTAATCACCCAAACGACGTGAAGACCTCCAGTCTTCAACCACCGTCTTCATCTTCGACTCATCGTCGAATCAGTTATTCAGAATGGGATAAACCCGGTCTTTCTGAATAACTCGCACATATAATAAACAAGTGTTACACAAACACAACATACGCCTCATTCCAATTCACCAGTCACTAACTGCAAATTAGCAAGAGAATAATTCCCCAAACATTAACCCCGAAGACGAAACCAACATCAGATCAATACCCAGGAAACCATTCATCTTAACTAATCTTCAGTTAGTTTCTAAATTTCACATTCTTAGGGAAAGGTTCCCATTAATTTTATCAAAGTTAAATTCTTTTAAATTTATCCTTTAATCTTCTTTTGAATATCAATTCAACTAGTGGGGATTAGCGAACCACACCGAAGTAATCATTTACTTTATTTCCCAATCCCCGCCTATTCATCCCATGAAGTAAAACTGGTCATACTTCATATCTAACACCATGGTGTTATCGGTAAATTCCATTACCATTTCACGTTCAAATCTAATTAAAGATTTAACTATCGCCTGGAGCAAAACTGGTGATACTCCATTCTCGATCTTTTCAATCTAATTAAAGATTCATTAAAACTCCACTTAGTTTTAATCTCTAACTGGGTTAAAGAACCGATGTCATTTAAAAAATGGTTCATGATAAACCCCAAAATCACATCACATTTCAATCAGTCCCTAACCGTAAATTAGCAGGTGAGCAATTCCCTAAGTACTAACCCCAAAGGCCGAAACCAACATCAGATCAATACCCAGGGAACCATTTAACTTAACTAATTTCCAGTTAGTTTCTGATTTTCTAAACTCCTTTGGGTATAAGAACAGTATTATTGAAGATACCGTTCACGGCAACCCAAACTCACATTCCATTAATTATCGGGTTAAAGAACAAGTGTTGTTTAAAACACTATTCACAATAAACCCAAAAATCAATACCAATTCAATTCCAATTAAATATTATTTAATTGGTACACTTCAATAAATCTAAATAAAAAGATTTAATCTTTTTCTCAACTAGGTTTAAGAACAGTGTTAATGAAGACACTATTCACGACAAACCCAAATCCCATTTGATATTAAATACAAGGCTCTGAATAGAAAATATATCGGCTTATATTCGATATCAAATTCTACGACCAACAAATATCGTATTGGAAATAACGATATAAATATATCTTTCAAATTCCCATAACAATATATGTATCACCACAAAATCCAACATCGAAATATTCCAAAGACAATTTCGATTCAAACCCATTCCAATTCAATTATTGGAAATTCTGGATATTTTCATAATCATTTCAAATCCACTTTATTTATTTAAAAATAAATAGAATTATAATTCTAGTTCAAAACTAGTTCATTTTGATAAAAATCTATTTTTATCTTTTCAAATATGGAGTTTTTCATCCCAATTCTTCCCAAATCATTTCTTATGATTTTACACAAATTATTACTATTTTTAATAACTTTATCAAGGCCCGTACAGTCGATTTCCATCAACGTCCGTCGAATTGCACTTACAGCGACCTTTTCCAAATTTGGTTTGGACATAATTCCAAAACCAACCATTAGATTTCTAATTTCTAATATCCGTTGGAAAGCTCTTTTCGATACGAACTCAATGGTTCCGGTTTTAGGAGAATCCGACGGTCGGACCTCCCGCAATGTCCATTCGAAGTCAATGGTCGAAATTCACGAACTGCCGCAGCGCGGCGCGTTCTATTCAAACCATTCTATATATATAATATATAAATTATATATATTTCATCGATTTCCTTTTTTATAAATTGTTTTAAATTCGTTTTCAAAATAGTTTCAACTTCATATCCAATTTTAAATCAAAATTAAAATTTTCCTTATAAATTCGTTTTAAATTCATTTCGGTTCAATTCAAATTTCAAAATCATTTCAATTCGAATTCATTTTCTATTCAATTCAATTCGAATTCATTTTCTATTCAATTTCAATTCGAATTCATTTTCTATTCAATTTTAATTCGAATTCATTTTCTATTCAATTTTAATTTGAATTCATTTCTAAATATTCGATTTTGAAATCACTTTCAATATTCATTATAAAATCGACAAAATTCCCGTTCGTGTTAAAATCGCGTGTAACTACTTAACACGGCTTCACATTCCAATATTCAAACGAATATTATTTTTAAATTATTCGATAATTCCGAACTGGAATCAGACACAGTCAACTACCATATAATTTCAGTTATATGGATTTCATCAAATTCATATATACAACAATGACGATAAACATCCAACCATCATCCAAAGTGCGTTCAACACTGTATAAGCATCAAATATAAATATTCAATGCTTATAACAGCCTGTCAATCAATCGATCGACATACAGCTAATTATTGGGATTAGTGTACGTCATATATCATCCCAATACCCGTGTGGGGTTTTCAAACAATCAAACACAGATTTTATTTGTGCAGTTGGGCGATGTGTAAAATTTATCGTCCCAATCAATATCAGTCAAATGTGTGTACATAAACAAATCATCCGATTTGTTTATATTTATTTCATTTTAAATACACGTTAAAAATTCTATTTTCAACTATAAAATATTTTTAACTATATAAATATTTTATTTCATTTCACATCACATCACACAATCAATTTTCACCACAACAAACAATCAAACATACAAGCCATCCATGGTCTATGGACGACGGGTGTCGGGTGCTACTAAACACCGTCTGCATCCTAGTATATATTTCAACTAGAAATAAATTATATGTGAGGAGTTCTCACCGATTAGCTAAACCAAACGCCACGACTCTTCATATGTAGAAAATCTTCGTCGTGTTTTCCACGAGATCTGTTTCACGCAGTACATGTTAAAAATCATATTTTTTAACATCGCTACTTGTATAGAAAAGATTATATTTTTACAACGCTATATATATAGAAAAGATTATATTTTAACAACGCAATATATATAGAAAAGAATATATTTTTACAACGCTATATATATAGAAAAGATTATCCTTTTACAACGCTATCTATATAGAAAAGATTATCTTTTTACAATGCTATCTATATAGAAAAGATTATCTTTTTAAAACGATATCTATATAGAAAAGATTATCTTTTTATAAAGCTATCTCTAAAGAAAAGATTATATTTTTACAATGCTATCTATATAGAAAAGATTATATTTTTACAACGCTATCTATATAGAAAAGATTATATTTTTACAACGCTATCTATATAGAAAAGATTATATTTTTACAACGCTTTCTTCATAATAAAAAATATATTTTTATTACTCTATATGAATAAAAATCATATTTTGATATCTTTCTATAATATAAAAATCATATTTTTAATTCTTCTACTTTATAAAAATCATATTCTTTCATGTTGAAAAATCTAATCTTTTTGCCTCTACTTCACTATAAATTATATTTTTAACATGATGTTATTCATATACAAATCACATTTCATTACATATACTGTAAAGATTATATTTTCATTTCACTTCTCATATAATAAAAATTATATTTTTATTATGATACATATATAAAATTATATTTTTACTATACTATTCTATATAAAAGATTATATATAAAAATCAGTTTTTCTTTTCAGTTATATAAATATAAAACTATCAATAAAATAAAATAAAATAAAAATAAAAACATACTAGCTGAAAGGGGGTGAGGATGGCGGCTGTGGGATGGTGCGCCGACCTGCGGCGGCCTTGGCTGGTGCAACGGCGAGCTGAGGGTGGGTTGTGGGTCGCGGGACTCGTTTTGGGGGTTTAGAGTTTAATTCAGATGAAGAGAGAGTGGCGAGGAGAGAGAATCGAAGAGGGGGAAGAGGAGGGGGATCGGCGGAAGAGGGGGGAGACGCGGTGGCTCCAACGGCGACCCCTGATGCGGAGGGCGACGTGATTTCCTCCTTCGCGATTTGTGTTTTTTTTCTTTCTGGAAATCGTTTGCAATGATAAAGGGGGCGCAGTTGACCTAGTGAAGAGAAAAAAAAGGAGAGAAATATTAATTATATATATATATTATTCTATTCTCAATAAAGTAGCTTTAAATTTCGATCTCAAAACGGGACCCACCGCCTGTCGTCCCTAGCTAAGTACCACCATTCCGAACACAATGGTATATGTATCGTAGGCTGATCCGGTCGTTTCGATCAGTTTTCGACAAAATCCAAATATAACTCCATATATTGAATTTGAACGCACCTTTCAATTTACCGGGGCCACATACAGACTTTAAAAATTTCCGAAAAATATTTTCTAGCTTCGTATCGATGATATGGTCCTAACAAAACTAATTTCGTCAAATTCCGAGACCATTTGAAAAATGGCCATTTTCCAGTCGATTAAAATCAACTGAAACTGGTCAAACGCGTTTTCCTTCGCCACGCTCACATATTGATTCAGAAAATTATGAATTTTGAAACCTAGCAATAATTTGACATCCCTGATCCAACAAAAGTGGTTTCGTTGAAAACCGAGGCCGTTTGCGAAATTTCCATTTTTAAGGGCCTGAATTCCATAGCGACTATTCAGAATTTTCAACTGGACTTATCTTTTGATTCCCGCTATGAAATTTTGATTCTTCGGATTCGTTGGAAAGATATTCTCAATTAGATTCACATATTTTTGGTTTCATTCTCCGGTTTATTTTGAACCCGGTACATTCATTTGAAATTTGAAATCGAATTATCGAACTACCGCGCCATTTTCAATTCCTTTTATAATTAAAATTAAATATTTATATTCTAATGATGATCTATATAAATATATATTTCCAATTCCATTCAAAATAAATTTCTCGTCGATATTATTTAAAATAATTCATTTTAAATCATCAAAATTCGCTAAAATAGCCAAAATAAACTTTTTAAATTGGCTCGGATTTCCGGGTTATTACAATCTCCCCAACTTAAAACTTTTCATCCCCGAAAAGGAACGAAGCTGGAAGTTGTTTAACAAATCAACTCAACTTTCATTATTTTCATTACGGCTTAAGTTCTTCAACTTTTAAGTTTCTAAGAACTTTTCAAATTTTTCAAAAATTTGGCTAACTCCCTAAATTTTCGAAAATTTTCGCCATAACCTCCCCTGCACCGCGGACTTCGGGATATTTCATATAGCCTCCCATGGCCTTCTTCAATCCAAAAGAAAAGGAAAAAGCCAAGCAGCTAGCCAATCGACTCATAAAATCATCATCACCCAAACAAAACAGTAGATTATGGTAAACATGTACCTATTTGTCGGGCAAACAATTTTATTCTTCTGCTCTAGCCTCCTTGCTATGACCTGTTCAATGTAAGTACATGTATATGCATGCAAATACGACTAATTTTCAATACAACTCAGAATTTGATTCAATTTGGCTAAAGGTTCAACATTCAATTAATCACAACAATAATCAAACAGCACAATCAGAAATCAATTAGGTGATTAAAGTTTCAAATTCATAATTTTGATATATAGTCAAAAATCACATTTTTGGTACCAAATCACAACAATAAGCCCTATCTAATTTTGGTTCTCACACCAGCCAATTGGAAATATATAGATATCTCACTTTCGAAACACGAACATAAATCCTGATGATGGAGCTCCATCATCAAAATCATCTCCGGACGACTAGAGTGTGATTCTATATCTATCCAGTATATTAAAACTTCGAATACACGTTTGCAAGGCGTATATGCAAAATCTTTATATACTGGATTGTCCAAATTCAATATAAAATAAATAATCAAATACGAATAAGTGATTTAAATTTTCAAAACAAAATTTGTTTTCTATTTTATTTTCAAAATATCACTCTTTACACTCGTTCTAGGATACTACTGATCCCATCTCTAACGAGTCATTCCCGTTGGACATTACTAATCCAAACTCTGATGAATTCTTTCGTTTGGTTCTAATGTGTCTTGTTCTCCGAGCTCTGTTAACCGAAGCTACGATACCATAATGAAGCGACCCGAACTTCCCTAGTCTCCAAAGAGAAGAGAAAGAACAAATTACTTTGAGGACAAGACGAACCAGAACGCAGACAGAAGAACATTTCATTGCTTATTACAACAATTCCATCAAATTACAAGAATATACAGAGTATAAGTCAACGTTACACATTAT
Organism: Allium sativum; assembly: GCA_030737875.1. Lineage (NCBI taxonomy): Eukaryota > Viridiplantae > Streptophyta > Magnoliopsida > Asparagales > Amaryllidaceae > Allium > Allium sativum. Next base: position 11,592 of record JASFAX010007317.1, read on the forward strand.
AAAATATCAGAGATTACAATACATTACAAAGAAGCGGAAAATAATGCAATACACAACTAGAAGTAATACACGGATACAGAGCTTTCCGAGTATCGTTCCAGCTATAAATCAGGATCCTGTGAATATAAATCTGCAAAACCAAAACTACTTGCTGCCCGTGTCAAAATAAGGGCACCTAGAGTTTAGGTTAAAACAATAAACTCCAGGTCAGTCATGTGACTGGTGTGAGAAGTAAAACAATTATTAATCTTTATTTTAAAGTTAGGTAAATCAAGGGACCACGCCATATAACACGGAACGGGTTTCCTCCCAAGAACACCAGTACATAAAACAACAGCGCAATGCTAAATAAAGAACAATGAAGCTATTATAAGACCCAGGTCCCATCACACAATGCAATGCAAGCCGGAGGATAGGGTTTTTACCTTATAATAGCCAAAGAATGCTTGATACGCTAAATTTCATGTTTTAATTCTTAATTAGACTCCAACCGTAAATTAATAAGAGAACGATTCCCTTAAGTATTATCCCTGAAGTCCGAAACCAACATCAGACTAATACCTAGGAAACCACCCATCTTAGCTCGTTTCCAGTTTGTTTCTGATTTTATATACAATCATAAATATCAATCATAGATGACATGAATGTCCCATACCACTATGTCGCCATATATAGGTATACAATCAAAACCGCAATTGTCACGTATTGGAAATTGGGTTTCCTTCTGTGAAACGAGGCAAAAGATAGTCCTCTACCGATTCAAGACTGTCTAGCCCGAGTCTCAGGAACAGCCGCAACTACCCCTTGGATCATCAGGGCCGGTCCACCAATGTGGATTATAATGCCTTAACACTACGTTTCCCCGCCCTTTGGGGCATAAATGAGCCAACAAATGACTCCATCGGCTTCACAAAGTCACTGATATATCTGAGGCGCCTCGCAATAGTAACAACCACATAAGTCAAACTCGTCAGGGCATGTAAAACCACTGACGCCACTTCTAGCTAGAAAGAAATGCATGTCCCCCCTGAGGTCCTCTCCCGTTTTTGGTTCACCACCGGGGTGCGAGGCTCGCGAATCAACGCTACACAAAGCTATGCCACACAGGCTGTGCTTTGATCATCAACCACAAGATTCTGCTTTTCAACAGAAGCCTTGATCATTTGCATCTTAGCATGCCACACAGGAAATTCACGCTATGCAATGGATATCAATCACACATAATGAAATCCGATGTCAGACACACATCCATTTACAAGTCCGTTCTGGGTCTGAACGAAACTGGAGGAACCTTATTCCTCGCATATCCATCGATCTCCAAGTACATATGGACGATCACCAACTGATTCCCTCCTCTTGGGTGTACATCCCAATCAAAATCATCATTAATCACCCAAACGACGTGAAGACCTCCGGTCTTCAACCACCATCTTCATCTTCGACTCATCGTCGAATCAGTTATTCAGAATGGGATAAACCCGGTCTTTCTGAATAACTCGCGTATATAATAAACAAGTGTTACACAAACACAACATACGCCACATTCCAATTCATCAGTCACTAACCGTAAACTAGCAAGAGAATAATTCGCCAAACATTAACCCCGAAGGCCGAAACCAACATCAGATCAATACTCAGGAAACCATTCATCTTTGCTAATCTTCAGTTAGTTTCTAAATTTCACATTCTTAGGGAAAGGTTCCCATTAATTTTATCAAAGATAAATTCTTTTAAATTTATCCTTTAATCTTCTTTTGAATATCAATTCAACTAGTCGGGATTAGCGAACCACACCGAAGTAATCATTTATTTTATTTCCCAATCCCCACTTATTCATCCCATGAAGTAAAACTGGTCATACTCCATATCTAACACCATGGTGTTATCGGTAAATTCCATTACCATTTCACGTTCAAATCTAATTAAAGATTTAACTATCGCTTGGAGAAAAACTGGTGATACTCCATTCTCGATCTTTTCAATCTAATTAAAGATTCATTAAAACTCCACTTAGTTTTAATCTCTAACTGGGTTAAAGAACCGATGTCATTTAAAACACGGTTCACGATAAACCCCAAAATCACATCACATTTCAATCAGTCCCTAACCGTAAATTAGCAAGTGAGTAATTCCCTAAGTATTAACCCCGAAGGCCGAAACCAACATCAGATCAATACCCAGGAAACCATTCAACTTAACTAATCTCCAGTTAGTTTCTGATTTTCTTAACTCCTTTGGGTCTAAGAACAGTAATATTGAAGATACCGTTCACGACAACCCAAAATCACATTCCATTAATTATCGGGTTAAAGAACAAGTGTTATGTAAAACATTGTTCATGATAAACCCAAAAATCAATACCAATTCAATTCCAATTAAATATTATTTAATTGGTACACTTCAATAAATCTAAATAAAAAGATTTAATCTTTTTCTCAACTGGGTTTAAGAACAGTGTTAATGAAGACACCATTCACGACAAACCCAAATCCCATTTGATATTAAATACAAGGCTCTGAATAGAAAATATATCGGCTTATATTCAATATCAAATTCTACGACCAGCAAATATCGTATTGGAAATAACGACATAAATATATCTTTCAGATTCCCATAACAATATCTTTATCACCACGAAATCCAACATCGAAATATTCCAAAGGCAATTTCGATTCAAACCCATTCCAATTCAATTATTGGAAATTCTGGTTATTTTCACAATCATTTCAAATCCACTTTATTTATTTTAAAAATAAATAGAATTATAATTCTAGTTCAAAACTAGTTCATTTTGATAAAAATCTATTTTTATCTTTTCAAATATGGAGTTTTTCATCCCAATTCTTCCCAAATCATTTCTTATGATTTTACACAAATTATTACTATTTTTAATAATTTTATCAAGGCCCGTACAGTCGATTTCCATCAACGGCCATCGAACTGCACTTACAGCGACCTTTTCCAAATTTGATTTGGACATAATTCCAAATCCAACCATTAGATTTCTAATTTCTAATATCTGTTAGAAAGCTCTTTTCGATACGAACCCAACGGTTCCGGTTTTAGGAGAATCCGACAGTCGTACCTCCCGCAATGTCCATTCGAAGTCAATGGTCGAAATTCACGAACTGCCGCAGCGCGGCGCATTCTATTCAGGCCATTCTATATATATATTATATATATTTCATCGATTTCCTATCAAAATGTATTTTATAAATCGTTTTAAATTCGTTTTCAAAACAGTTTCAACTTCATATTCAATTTTAAATCAAAATTTAATATTTCCTTATAAATTCGTTTTAAATTCATTTCGGTTCAATTCAAATTTCAAAATAATTTCAATTCGAATTCATTTTCTATTCAATTCAATTCGAATTCATTTTCTATTCAATTTCAATTCGAATTCATTTTCTATTCAATTTTAATTCGAATTCATTTTCTATTCAATTTTAATTCGAATTCATTTCTAAATATTCGATTTTGAAATCACTTTAAATATTTATTATAAAATCGACAAAATTCCCGTTCGGGTTAAAATGGCGTTTAACTACTTAACACGGCTTCACATTCCAATATTCAAAAGAATATTATTTTTAAATTATTCGATAATTCTGAACTGGAATCAGACACAGTCAACTACCATATAATTTCAGTTATATGGATTTCATCAAATTCATATATACAACAATGACGATAAACATCCAACCATCATCTAAAGTGCGTTCTACACTGTATAAGCATCAAATATATATATTCAACGCCTATAACAGCCTGTCAATCAATTGATCGACATACAGCTAATTATTGGGATTAATGTACATCATATATCATCCTAATACCCGTGTGGGGTTTTCAAACAATCAAACACAGGTTTTATTTGTGCAGTTGGGCGATGTGTAAAATTTATCGTCCCAATCAATATCAGTCAAATGTGTGTATATAAACAAATTATCCGATTTGTTTATATTTATTTCATTTTAAATATACGTTAAAAATTCTATTTTCAACTATAAAATATTTTTAACTATATAAATATTTTATTTCATTTCACATTACATCACACAATCAATTTTCACCACAACAAACAATCAAACATACAAGCCATCCATGGTCTGTGGACGACGGGTGTCAGGTGCTACTAAACACCGTCTACATCCAAGTATATATTTCAACGAGAAATAAATTAAATGTGAGGAGTTCTCACCGATTAGCTAAACCAAACGCCACAACTCTTCATATGTAGAAAATCTTCGTCGTGTTTTCCACGAGATCTGTTTCACGCAGTACATATTAAAAATCATATTTTTTAACATCGCTACTTGTATTGAAAAGATTATATTTTTACAATGCTATATATATAGAAAAGATTATATTTTTACAACGCTATATATATAGAAAAGATTATATTTTTAAAATGCTATATATATAGAAAAGATTATATTTTTACAACGCTATGTATATAGAAAAGATTATCCTTTTACAACGCTATCTATATAGAAAAGATTATCTTTTTACAACGCTATCTATATAGAAAAGATTATATTTTTACAACGCTATCTATATAGAAAAGATTATATTTTTACAACGCTTTCTATATAGAAAAGATTATATTTTTACAACGCTATCTTCATAATAAAAATTATATTTTTATTACTCTATATGAATAAAAATCATATTTTGGTATCTTTCTATAATATAAAAATCATATTTTTAATTCTTCTACTTTATAAAAATCATATTCTTTCATGTTGAAAAATCTAATCTTTTTGCCTCTACTTCACTAAAAATTATATTTTTAACATGATGTTATTCATATACAAATCACATTTCATTACATATACTGTAAAGATTATATTTTCATTTCACTTCTCATATAATAAAATTATATTTTTATTATGATACATATATAAAATTATATTTTTACTATGTTATTCTATATAAAAGATTATATATAATAATCAGTTTTTCTTTTCAGTTATATAAATATAAAACTATCAATAAAATAAAAATAAAATAAAATAAAATAAAAACATACCGGTTGAAAGGGGGTGAGGATGGCGGCTGTGGGGTGGTGCGCCGACCTGTGGCGGCCTTGGCTGGTGCAACGGCGAGGTGAGGGTGGGATGTGGGTTGCGGGTCTCGTTTTGGGGGTTTAGGGTTTAATTCAGACGAAGAGAGAGTGGCGAGTAGAGAGAATCGAAGAGGGGGAAGAGGAGGGGGATCGACGGAAGAGGGGGGAGACGCGGTAGCTCGACGGCGGCCCCCGATGCGGAGGGCAACGTGATTTCCTCCTTCGCGATTTGTTTTTTATCTTTTTTTCTTTCTGTAAATCATTTTCAACGATAAAGGGGGACGCAGTTGACCTAATGAAGAGAAAAAAAAGGGAGAGAAATATTAATTATATATATATTATTCTATTCTCAATAAAGTAGTTTAAATTTCGATCTCAAAAAGGAACCCACCGCCTGTCATTCCTAGCTAAGTACCCCCATTTCGAACACAATGGGATATGTATCGTAGGCTGACTCGATCGTTTCGATCAGTTTTCGTCAAAATCCAAATATAACTCTATATATTGAATTTGAACGCACCTTTCAATTTACCGTGGCCACATACGGACTTTAAAAATTTCCGAAAAATATTTTCTAGCTTCATATTGACGATACGGTCCTAACAAAACTAATTTCGTCCGAGAACGTTTGAAAAATGGCCATTTTCCAGTCGATTAAAATCAACTGAAACTGGTCAAACACGTTTTCCTTCGCCACGCTCACATATTGATTCAGAAAATCATGAATTTTGAAACCTAGCAATAATTTGACATCCCGGATCCAACAAAAGTGGTTTCGTCGAAAACCGAGGCCGTTTGCGAAATTCCCGTTTTTAAGGGCCTGAATTCCATAGCGACTATTCAGAATTTTCAACTGGACATATCTTTTGATTTCCGCTATGACATTTCGATTATTCGGATTCGTTGGAAAGATATTCTCAATTAGATTCACATATTTTTGGTTTCATTCAAATCCGGTTTATTTTGAACCCGGTACATTCATTTGAAATTTGAAATCGAATTATCGAACTACCGCGCCATTTTCAATTCCTTTTATAATTAAAATAAAATATTTATATTCTAACGACGATCTATATAAATACATATTTCCAATTCCATTCAAGATAAATTTCTCGTCGATATTATTTAAAATTATTCATTTTAAATAATCAAAATTCGCTAAAATAGCCAAAATAAAATTTTTAAATTGGCTCGGATTTCCGGGTTATTACATAAATTCTGCCTATATGTATATACATACATTGAATGTGTGTATATATATATGTACTTCATTCCAGTTTTTCTTGTTTTGAAGTGAAATCTGCCTAGTTGCTAAGCTCCTTGAATATATATATATATATATATATATATATATATGTGTGTGTGTGTGTGTGTGTGTGTGTGTATGTATATATGCATAACATGTATATATATATATATATATCTTGTTTCATTTTGAAAAAAAACTGAGCCCATGTACTTGTGTAACTATTACATTGTTTTCATACTTGTGAGTATTTCACTGAATATGTTGGAAGCGTGATTTGCAATACTAAATTTCCAAATGTTTTTTATGCATGCTGCACCATTTCAAACCATGCATGCGTACACATTGTGATATCTGGTTCATTCTTGAGCATGTATTTGTGGCCTATGTACATTTGCTTGCCTTGGTTTTTGCACTTGATTTTTTATGAAAAGAAAACTTTGGCTAGTTAACCTGTTCATCTGAATTTTGTATTCCTGCACATATTTGTACACATTTGTCCTCAACATTTTAGCCAATGGTGCGTGTCTATTTTGTCATGTACACATGAGCTTGCCTGCCCTACTTCACTTGAAAGTCCACTGTTTTGTTCCAATATGATTCACTTATGTGTGTACATGAACTTGTACTTTACTTTGCACTTGTAAACAACTATGATCTTGTTGCTTCTGTGCTTCACATGTATCTCTTGCTGCTCCATTGTTATACTTGCATAAGCATTGACAGTTCGACCCATTTTTGTATATGCGCACACTACCTTGTTCATCCAATTTGAAACTACCACTTTTTAAACTTGAAATGTCAATGTTGATCTTATGTATGGTTTGATCTTCCAGAACCATGAATGTGTCTCTCCATACAGCTGTGTATGTGCATGCTAAACAATGTATATATATATATACATATATATTCAAACTTATATATATGTGTGTAGCTTTGCTACATGAAAATATTTGCATTTGTATTTCTAGGTTCATGCCCTCTCACTAATATTTGATCGTATTGCCCCTGCACAAAAATATATGTGTATATACATACACTTGTCCGTGTATACATGTATGTGCAGAATATATAGATATATATATATATATGTGTGTGTGTGTGTATGTGAGAGAGAGCACTAGAGATATTGTCTACCTTGTGGTATTTACAGTGAATCACTGTGAATATCATAAGTAGTCTAGAAACAGATGGATGTATATACATATCAGATTAAGTTATGAAATATGATGAGAAACATACCAAAATTCAAAGGCAATTTGATTTTGAAAATAAAATTATATCTACTAGAATTTAAAATATTTTGTACCAGTTTACTCTGTGTGTGTTTCTATGACAGGTACGCAGGTGATTGGACTGGAGAAGACTGAATACAGACAGAGTATTAGTGACTGAATGTATGTATATTAGTGAGCTGAGTGAAACAAAGTGAAATGTAACTGAGAGACCGAGTGATATAGTGTTGTAGTGAGGAACTAATGTATATCTTATTTTTGGAATGCTATCCTGAAATGTTTTGATTTTTTTGATGTTGGCAGTAAGCTGACTATTCATTCGGGGAATATTACTTTTTTTCTAGCATGATTCTTGGATTTCTCGAGTGCATCTTAAAATAGAAATTCGAAGCTTTTTAAAAATTGTAGTTTTAAGAATGCTTTGATTATGGATGTGTATAATGATAGTTTATATCCCCCTTGGAAATTTTCTTTTGATAATATCTTAGAAGGGTCTGGGTTCAGGCAATTTGCCTTACTGTGAGCTAAGTTGTCTTTGTATCATTTGGATAATAATAGTGATAATATTCACTGGGGTCTTGATAAGATTCTTCAGTTTTTTTCTAAATCAATGTATTAGTTCCTTATCTTTTCTAGTGTTTCTTTTTTTCTCAAGTTTCTTTGGAAGTTTAATGCTCCACCGAAAGAAAAATTTCTTATGTGGTTGATTATTCATAAGAAATTTAATACAGTTGAGCATTTAAAGAAGAAAAATATTATTTTTGATGGTAAGTGTTATTTTTGCAGTTTCTTGGAGGAGAATGTTGATCATTTATTATTTTTTCTTGCTCTATTACCAATTATATTTTATCTATGGTTGTTAGGATCTTTGTTTTTAACTGGTCCTATTCCTATAGTAACTGTGATTATTACTGGAAGTGTCGATTATAAGCATAAATATATTTTGGATTCTTTAATTTCTATTATTAATTGGTTCATTTGGTTGGAGAGGAACCAGAGATTGATTCACTTTAATTTTGGCTCTACTGATAAATTAATCATTAGGATTGTTTCTTTTTGTTTGGATTAGATGTCTAACCCTCACTATAAGTTACGTAGAGATTCTCGTTTTGACAGATATTTGTTTAAGGTTAGAGTTAATTTGAGTCTCTTTATTAGAATTAATAGGTATTTTAGTCATAATAGGATTTGCATTTGTTTTTTATTTCAGTTTTTTCATGATTCCGTTTTACTTTGTTTTATTTCTTTTCTCACATATATATATATATATATGGATATATATATATATATAAGTTCTTACATATATATATATATATATTCATATATGTGTGTGTGTGTGTGATGGTTACTTATGGTTTGGCTAGCCTCTTTCAGGTCGTTGGTAGTTGATTATGCTGAGGAGCTTTTTATAGAGCTGTTTATTTGGATTGTAGAAGATTTTGGCTTTGGAGTTTTTTAGAGCGCTGATTTGGAGAATCACTAGTACAAAATATGCCTCTTGCATCACCTCATTCGTTTCAGTTACGGTTACAACCGAAGCAAATAGTATCATTTACTTCTGTTAGGTCAACAACAGAAGCAAAAATACCAAAGCAGATAATGTTATTTACTTCAGTTGTGCTCACAACTAAAGCAAATAATATCACTTGCTCCTGTTAATAAATAGCTGAAGCAAATGCATCGAAGCAAATTGTAACGATAAGGAATTCCGCTCGATCCGAATCGATCGCTAAATTGACCAAAACCGTTTGAAACCCCTTATTGTTTTGAGAACACGACAGATCAGAACGTAAACAGAAGAACATTTCATTGTTTATTACAACATTTACATCAGAATACAAGAATATATAGAGTATGAATACATAAAATACATCACAAAATATCAGAGATTACAATACATTACATAGCAGTGGAAAAATAATACAATACACAACTGAAAGAGATATACGGATACAGAGCATTCCGGATATCATTCCAACTGTAAACCAGGTCCTGTGAATATAAATCTGCAAAACCAAAACTACTAGCTGCCCGTGCCGAAAATAGGGGCACCCAGAGTTTAGGTTAAAACAATAAACTCTAGGTCATTCATGTGACTGGTGTGAGAACTAAAACAGTTATTAATCTTTATTTTGAAGTTCGGTAAATCGAGGGACCATGCCGTATAACATGGAACGGGTTTCACCCAAGAATACCAATGCATAAAACAACAGCGCAATGCTAAGTAAAGAACAATAAGGCTATTATAAGACCCAGGTCCCATCACACAATGCAACGCAAGCCAGAGGATAGGGTTTTTACCTTATAATAGCCAAAGAATGCTTGATATGCTAAATTTCATGTTTTATTATTACTATAAGTGTATATTGTCAAAACAATTTCAATCATAAGTATCAATCATAGACGGCATAAGTGCCCCATACCACTATGTCGCCATATATAGGTATACAATCAAAACTACACGATGTCGTATTTGGAAACTGGATTTCCATCTGTGAACCAAGGTAAGAGATAGTCCTCACCGATTCGAGACTCTCTAGCCCGAGCCTCAGGACCCAGACACAGGTGAGCCCTTGGATCGTCAGGGCCGGTCCACTGATGTGGATTAAAATGCCTGAACACTGCGTTTCCCCACCCTTTGGGGCGTAAATGAGCCAAATGACTCCATCGGCTCCACATAGTCATCGATATATCCGAGGTGCCTCGCAATCCAACAACCACACAGGTGAAAATAATATAAATGTCAGGGCTGGTAGGTCACTGACACAACCCTAGCTAGAAGGAAACGCATAACCTCCCTGATGTCCTCTCCCGTTTCTGGTTCACAACCGCGGTGTAAGGCTCACGAATCAACGTTACACAAAGCTATGCCACACAGGCGGTGCTTTAGTCATCAACCACAAGACTTTTCTTTTCAACAGAAGCCTTGATCAATTGCCACTTAGGCATGCCACACAGGCAATTCACACCATGCGACTGATGTCTATCAATATACAGCCTCTGATCCCGTACGTCTCCGAGAAGGGTGAAGTAAGGGAATGAATTCCCTTTCACCAGGAAAATGTATATTTAATAGAGATCAATCAACACAGAGCAAAATCCAATGTCAGACACATAGTCCATACAAGTTCGTTCTGGGTCTGAACGAAACTGATGGAACCTTATTCCTCGCATATCCATCGATCTCCAAGTACGTCTGGACGATCACCAACTGATTCCCTCCTCTTGAGTGTACAACCCAATCAATATCATCAGTAATCACCCAAACGAGGTGAAGACCTCCGGTCTTCGACCACCGCCTTCATCCTCGACACATCGTCGAATCAGTTATTCAGAATGGGACAAACCCGGTCTTTCTGAATAACTCGCGTATATAATAAACAAGTGTTACACAAACACAACATATGCCTCATTCCAATTCAGAATATTCTTATACTTTGGGAAAGGTTCCCATTAATTTTATCAAAGATAAAATCCTTAAATTTATTCTTTAATCTTCCTTTGAATATCAAATCAAATCAAATTATGGTTTATGCGAACTAGGCGGGATTAACGAACCTTACCGAAGTAATCATTTGTTTTAATTTCCCAATCCCAACTTATTCATCCCATGAAGTAAAACTGTAATACTTCATATCTAACACCACGGTGTTATCGGTAAATTCAATTACCATTTCACGTTCAAATCTAATTAAAGATTCAACTATCGCCTGGAGCAAAACTGGTGATACTCCATTCTCGATCATTTCAGTCTAATTAAAGATTCATTAAAACTCCACTTGGTTTTAATCATCCTAAAAATCAATATTATGATTGTTTAACTTGGGAAACCATATCCTGTCTTTAACTGGGTTAAAGAACCAATGTCATTTAAAACACAGTTCACGATAAACCCAAAAATCAATTCAAATTCAATTCCAGTTAAATACCATTTAATTGGTATACTTCATTAAATCTAAATAAAAAGATTTAATCTTTTTCTCAACTGGATTTAAGAACAGTGTTAATGAAGACACCATTCACGACAAACCCAAATCCCATTTGATATTAAATACAAGGCTCTGAATAGAAAATATATCGGCTTATATTCAATATCAAATTCCACGACCAACAAATATCGTATTGGAAATAACGATATAAATATAGCTTTCAAATTTCCATAACAATATCTGTAGAATCACGAAATCCAACATCGAAATATTCCAAAGACAATTTCGATTCAAATCCATTTCCACTTTATATACTGGAAATTCTGGTTATTTTCAAAACCATTTCAAATCCACTTTATTTATTTTAAAAATAAATGGGATTAGAATTCTAGTTCAAAACTAGTTCATTTCGATAAAAGTCTATTTTTATCTTTTCAAATTTGGAAATTTTCCTCCCAATTCTTCACAAATCATTTCTTATGATTTTACACAAATTATTACTATTTTTAATAATTTTATCAAGGCTCGTACATTCGATTCCCATCAATGGCCATCGAACTGCACTTACAACGACCCTTTCCAAATTTGATTTGGACATAATTCCAAATCCAACAGTTAGATTTCTAATTTCTTGTATTCGTTAGAAAGCTCTTTTCGATACGAAACCAATGGTTCCGGTTTTAGGAGAATCCGACGGTCGGATCTCCCGTAACATCCATTCGAAGTCAATGGTCGAAATTCGCGAACTGCCGCAGCGCGGCGCGTTCTATTCAGGCCATTAAATATATAATATAATTAAATTATATATATTTCATCGATTTCCTTTTAAAACATATTTTATAAATCATTTTAAATTCGTTTTCAAAACGATTTCAACTTCATATTCGATTTCAAATCAAAATTGAATATTCCATATCATCGATATATAAATGATAGTATTTTCAAAATATTATATTTTGAAATCAATTCCTTTTCGATATTCATTATAAAAATGAATATAATCGACATAAATATCGTTCGCGTCAAAATGGCGCATACCTAACCAACACAGCTTTATATATTTCAATAACTTCGTTATTCTATTCAACAAATGAATATTTTCTTCAACACATGAATATATATTTTTATTATATATTTTTATTCAACACATGAATATATATTTTATTCAACATATAAATTTTTATTCTATTCAACACATGAATTTTCTTTCTATTCAACAAATGAATTTTTATTCTATTCAACACATGAATTTTCTTTCTATTCAACACACGAATTTTCTTTTATAATATTCCTTATTTTCCAAATTGGAATGAAGCCCAATCAATTACCATATAATATTAATTATATGGATTCCCTACAACACATGTATATAATAGCAACGATAAATCATCAACCATCATCCAGAGTGCACCACACAACTACATAAGCATTAAATAGAAATAATTAATGCTTACATAGTCTGTCAACCCATCGATTGACATACAACTGAATAATCGGGATTAGTGTACGTCTAATATCATCCCAATACCCGTGTGGGGTTTCAAATCAACAAACACATATTTTTATTTGTGCAGTTGGGTGATGTGTAAAATTTATCGTCCCAATCAATATCCGTCAAATGGGTGTACATAAACAAATCGTCCGATTTGTTTATAAATATTTATTTTATATACACGTTAAAAATTATATTTTTAACTATAAAATATTTATAACAATAAAATATTTTATTTCATTCCACATCACACAATCAAATTTCACAACACAACAATCAAACAAACAAGTCATCCATGGTCTGTGGACGACGGGTGTCGGGTGCTGCTAAGCACCGTCTGCATCCTAGCATATATTTCAACTAGAAATTAAAATAAAAGTGATGAGTTCTCACCAAGAGCTAAACCAAACGCCACGACTCTTCATATGTAGAAAATCTTTGTCGTGCTTGCCTTTTGTTACTTCGTCGACCGTATCCACTACATATATAAAATCGCATTTTTATATTGTTGTCATGTATATAAAAATCACATTTTTTGACACTGCTACTATATAGATAAAATTCTATTTTTATACGCTACACATATTATAAAGAGCACATTCTTATCTCACTATATATATATATATATATAATAAAAATCAGATTTTTATTTCGCTACATATATAAAAATTATATTTTTATATTCTCTATTATATAAAAATTCTATTTTCAATCCTCTACACGTATAAAAATCAAATTTTTATTTCGCTATAATATATATAGAAATCAAATTTCTGCTTCAAATCTCTACATATCAAAATCGAATTTTTATTTCTATTATATTCACATAAAAGTCACATTTTTATTCGCTGCCAACTTAAATAAAAATCACAACTTTTTATCGTCATTCCTATATGAAAAATCATATTTTTATATGTAAAAATCCCATTAATGTATTCATAAATAAATAAAACTTACAGCATTGATCGAAGAGGGAGGAGGGTGTTGTCTGCAGCGAATAGTGAAGGAGGATGTGTTTATTGCAAAACAAAATTAAAAATCGGATTTTTTTTATTGGTGAGGGACCCGGGGTCGGAGATGGGGGTATTGGGGGGTGGCGCTGGGCAGTGGGTGGCAGCACAAGGGTGGGGGAGGCCTGGGATGGCCGGCGGCGGTTCATCACAGGGTAGGGTTTTTTTTTGGCTGTTTCAGAAGAGGGAGGGAGAAAGGAAGGAGGAGAGGGCGTTGAGGAGGAGGGCGGTGGCCTGAGGAGGAGGAGATGGCCTGGGAGGCAGTGCGGTGGCGGATGGGAGGGAGCGACGAGGTACGAAGCGGGTTTTTTTTCTTTCGATCTGAGGATTAACGAGGGGGGGTAAAGGCAAAAGGTTGTTGACTTTTTTTTATTTAATTTATTATTTTTAATTTTCAAAAAGCAGCATTTTGTTTCGAACCCCAAACGAGACCCAACGACTGTCGCCCCTAGCTAATTACCCCTATTCCGAACAGAATGTGATATGTCCCGCAAGTTGTTCAACTGTTTCAATCAGTTT
>JASFAX010007318.1:0-26089 GCA_030737875.1 Allium sativum
GTTGTAGCTCTAAACTTTGATTTGAGATTTGATTTAGCTTTTAATTCTATTCAGGTTGGAAGAAGGTGCATCAGTCCAAGTTTTGATTCCAGCAGAGTAACGGCGCCATTAATTTATTTAATTAGAACAGAGGCAGAGTATAGGCAAAATGAAATGGTGTAGAGAGAATGAAGCTAGGGGGCTGTTTATATAGGATTAGGTGGACGAACCTAGGCAGAAAACATGACCAAATACATCAGAACGAACCAGGTTCAAAAACTGGATTTCGGGAGCAGGTCGACCCCCAGGTCGACTACCCAGTTGACTCCCCAGTCGACCTGGGTCCCGGGCGGGAAATTTCCAGCCCAGCCCACTTCTAGGTTTGAATTCGAATTTTGAATTCGAATTTCGAGCTGTTTTCGATTTTGAAAATTCCTTAAACTTCGGAGGGTCATATCTCCCTCATATGGACTCCGATTCTCGCAAACTTGGACTCATTTCCAAGCGGAATTCCGAGACGAACGCAATGGCGCAACCCGTTTCCCTTGATTCTTATTTTAAAATTTAATTATTCTTTGATTCGTTGCTTATACGATCATAGAAAATACGGGTTGTTACAATGTGCCTTGTCATACGTTTTATCCTTATGCGCGACCACTACGAGTTTCTATTTAACATGTGCCTGTTGGGGACTCACTGGCTACCGACGTTCTACTGGTTGTGTTATAAGACCTGTATAGACCACAATGTTTAAAAACGTGTTAAGGGGGATCAATGTAAAGCCTTAACGCTATTTTAATATTTTATATTACTAATAGACATTACATATAATAGCGTATCATACTATATATAGATATTTTAACGGATCCTTAAAAGTTGGAAAATACCGTAACATCCCTTGAGTTATTTGCATTTGAGTTTAGAACTAATCACATTAGAATGTTTAGACCTAACTCGAGTTTTTTGTGTTTTTCTCATTTCGCTCGGGTCAGACTGAGTATTGCAGTGTTCTCGAGGAGCACTTTATCTAGAGCCGAAGACCTAGTCGAAGACTCCATCCTATCCAGTATTAGTTCCTATTTCCGTTTGGCTTGTATTTGCGAACTTTATGAGTCGCTATATTGTACAATTAAATTTTAACTGTTTAAGTAGCTTCATGAACTGCTTATGTATATTATTCCATTTCCGCTGCGAGATTCTGTGTTATTCTGTATATGTGATTCTATGGTCTGATTCTATTATACACCCTAAATTGATTATCTGTCAGTTTTGAATCATTCGAGTTGGACATGTGTGGTTTTATTGTCAACTTGGATTATTCGGAAAAGGCGGGTTGTAACAGTTGGTATCAGAGCTAAGGTTTAGAAACACCTTAGCCTGGGGGTAAAACTCATTATAGATAGGGTTAGAAATACCCTAGAATGAGTAGAATAATTTCCGAGAGAGCGTATTTTGAAAGTATAAAATGTTTAAAAATCAAACCTATTTTCAAAATCTCTTTTTAAACTTTAGCCTATTTTCTTTAATTAGTATTCTCTTCAGTTTAAATTTCTCAAATTTTGTTCCTATCTCATCCTGGACTTTTCAGGATGAATCGAGGAAGAGGTAATTTCCTTACCACCTCATCGTGAAATCGAATTCCGTATTGATCTCATTCAAGGAGCTAGACCCATTGTACTTGCTCCAAGAAGAATGACACCTAAGGAGAAGATTGAATTAAAGGTGCAAATCGAAGATCTATTCTCTAAAGATCTAATTCACCGAAGTCATTCACAATGGGGAGCTGCAGTTGTATTTGTTACTAAGTCAGACGGTTCTCTGAGAACGTGCGTAGACTATCAAGAACTGAATAATCTTACTCACAAAAAAAAAACCTGATATCCAAGGCCTCACATTAATGACCTATTTGATCAACTGCACGGAGACAAATTATTTTCTCAACTCGACCTTGCCATAGGTTTTCCCCAACTTCAAATTTTTGAAGATAGTATTCCAAAAACGGCATTTCGAACAGAAGACGGTTTCTATGAATGGTTAGTTATGCCATTTGGTTTAACTAATGTCCCGGCTTATTTTGTTGACCTCATGAACAGAGTATTACGAGATGTTCTGAATAGGTTTTTCCTTGTCTTTATTGATGATATTCTAGTCTTTTCTAGGACTAAAGAAGAACATGAGGAGCATCTCAAGTTTGTTCTTAAAACTTTGAGAGACCATCAACTAAAGGCCAAGTTTTCTAAGTGTCATTTCTGGAGAGATGAAGTTAGATTTCTTGGACATATTGTTTCGGAGAATGGGATTTCGGTCGATCCAGCTAAGATCGCCGTAATCAAAGTAAGCCTTTATTTAAAACATCCATTCATTCTTATTCAATTCATCTTATCTCTGTTATATAGGTATTCATAATTCTTTAACTTTTAGGATTGGAAAACTCCTGAATCTCCAACCGATATTCGTAGTTTCCTTGGCTTAGCTGGTTATTATAGGAGATTCATTGAGAATGCTCGAATTTCTTCACCACTCACAGCTTTAACTGGAAAGAATGTTAAATTCGATTGGAGTGATAAGTGTATAAAAGCATTTAATGAACTTAAACGCAAGTTAACTTCTGCTCCCATTCTTACTGTTCTGGATGGAAGTGAAGGTTTGACTTTTATACCGATGTTTGCGGAGAAGGTTTGGGAGCTGTTCTTATGCAGCATGGTAAAGTTATTGCTTATGCTGGTAGACAACTCAGAGTTCATGAAGTTAATTATGCAGCGCAAGACTTAGAACTACTTGCTGTAGTTTTTGCTCTTAAGTTGTGGAGGCACCATCTTTTGGGAATTAAATTTGAACTCTTCACTGACCACAAATCATTGAAGTATATCTTTTCTCAGAAGGATCTGAATCGGAGGCAAGTCAGATGGCTCGAGCTCTTAGCATCATATGACCTCGACATCAACTATACCCCCGAAAAGGCTAATGTGGTAGCCAACGCTTTGAGTAGAAACAAAGCAATGTTATTCCAAATTACTGCTTCTCCAGCTCTTATGGATCGCATCATTGCTAAGCAAGAAGAAGATGAAATTCTTAGGCTAATAAAGGAAAGCGTTATCAATAGAGAAGTTATTAATGTGCAGAAGGTATGGGGCACTGAAATTGGTACCAATGGAATTTTGAGGACCAACAATCATATTTGCGTTCCGAATGTTGATGGTCTAAGACAGGAGGTTCTTAGGGAGAATCATCAGTCCAAACTTTCTATTCATCCTGGGGTCACCAAGATGTATCCGAATATGAAGAAGCTTTATTGGTGGAGTGGAATGAAGAGAGATATTTCTATTTATATCAGTAGATGTGCCACTTGCCAACAAGTAAAAGCCGATCATCAGAAGACTACAGGTTTGTTACAGCCTTTAGAGATTCCTAACTGGAAATGAGATCAGATTTCTATGGATTTCATAAATTGATTACCAAGGACCAGAAGGGGAAATGAAAGCATTTGGGTTATTGTTGATAGACTAACCAAATCAGCCCACTTTATACCTGTGAAGACAACTCGAATTGTTCAACTTTAGCCGGGCTCTATATGAAGGATATAGTCCGACTTCATGGTGTTCCTTCTAGCATAGTGTGTGATAGAAATCCCATTTTTACTAGCAAATTCTGGAAAGCTTTCCAGATAACTTTGGGAACAAAATTGAACCTGAGCACCGCCTATCATCCCTAGACAGATGGTCAGACCGAAAGAATAAATCAGATTCTGGAGGATTTGCTTCGTGCTTGTGCTTTATATTTTGGGGATCTTGGGAAGATCATCTCCATCTCGTTGAATTCACCTATAATAATAGCTATCAGGCAATTTAATTCAAATTAAAAGTCATATTAAATAAATGTAAATCTTGAATAAATGTTTGAAATTCAGGCGAGTATTAAAATGGCACCGTTCGACGCTCTGTATCGACGGCCATGTAAATCCCCATCTTGTTGGATTGAATCTGGAAATCGATTTGTTCTGAGCCCTGAAATGATTTTGGAAGCTTTTGAAAAAGTTGGCGAAATCAGAAGGAGGATGAAGATTTCCCAGGATAGGCAAAAGAAGTATGCTGATGGAAAGAGGAGACATTTGGAATTTGTTGTTGGTGATCTTGCATTCCTGAAAATTTCACCTTTGAAGAACGTGATTCGTTTTGGAAAAAAAGGGAAGCTTGCTCCGAGATTTGTTGGTCATTTTCCTATCTTAGAATAGATTGGCGGTTTGGCTTATAGGGTTGATTTACCGGAGAAACTATCAGGTGTGCATAATGTATTCCATTTTTCACATATTCGCAAATATGTACATGACCCATTAGCTATAGTCCAATCTGCTTTATTTGAAGATATGGATGTTGAGCCAAATCTTACTATCGAAAGAAGACCACTTTGTATAGTCGATAAGGATACGAAACAGCTTAGAAGAAAGATAGTTAGTCTCGTCAAAGTTCAGTGGAGTAGAGATGACCGAGATTGCACTTGGGAAACCGAGGAGAGTATCCGTGCCTCATATCCTGAATTGTTTGCATAAGGTACACAATTCATCTTTAATCATTCGTACATTTGTGCTTATTCTTTATTTTTCCCTTGTTTCGTTCTTTTCGAGAACGAAAAGGTTTGAGTAGGGGAGAATGTAACGACCTGCTTTTTCAAATCAAAAAAAAAAATTTAACGATAAATTCCTAGAAACAAACAAGAAAATAAAATAAAACGATTATATTTAGTTATTAAAATGAATACATTCAAATTTTATTTAATTTATAAATAAAAATAAATATTTGTATATAAAGAATTTGAAAACAAATTTGTAATCAAAACGTTATAAGTTCGTTCCGTTAAATTCTGATAATTTAAACTAAATAAATTTAAATGACCATTAATTAAAATCAGCGCGATTAAAAAATAATAAAAGTAGAATTTTTATAAAACATTCAAATCACTGATAACTATGTGCAGTTGTGTTCGTCTCAACGTCCTGATTCCAATGGTATATTTATAATGATAATTTGGTGTCCGTAAAGACAAATGGGTAGACAGTTATTTACATAGAGGTGACCCTGTAAAGATTTACAATGTAACCTACGGCAGACAAATCAAAAAACAAAAATATATCTCCAAAAATTTACTAGATCTAGAAGGATAAAGCATTTATGAGGAGTGATGGAGGCTGCATTATTTTTCTCCGTTGCATTAATGAGGTGATGCAGGACATTGCTTTCATTGTACATGCACACCGCAAAATTTGAACCTACCACGTTATATACTTATATATATATTAGCATCCCAAGCTCCATCCGCTCTCTCTCATTTTCGCTACCTCTTCTCCATCCACCGTTTCTCGCTTCAGGGAAAAAATTCTTTTGTATATAAAAAAAAAAGTAAAACAAAAGAGAATGACAGACCACCATCACGCACCCATGAATTAGAAAGCCACCATTCAACTCTTATCTTGCTCACGCCCCTCTCCTTGTTTCTCAACCCAGAACCCATCCTCCCTCTCTCTTTCTTTCTTTTTTACAGCCAACACTCCTCTCAGCCGAAACCCACCCCTTCTTGCTCCCGCCTATCTCTTTCCACCGTGTTTCGCAGCCACTCTCCTCTTCGCACCAACGCAGCGAGTTCTAACAGTCCGCACCGAGTTCCGGCAGTCCGCTCCGAGTCCGACAGCCATCGTCTCAAGCTCTGGCAATCTCGACAACAACCGCGATAGTAGTTCCTTTCTCTCGCCGTGTCCATCTCGACGTTTAGCTCTCGGAACCGAAAGTGAGTTGTTGCTCACATCTAAACTTCTTTAATGTGTTTGTTGTATATTTAAATGGATCCATGTTAGAAGCTACACCACTAGTTGATGCCAATGCTAAATGTTAAGAACATGTCCAGTCAGCATAGTATGAAAAAATAAAATTTGTTAGTTTATAATTCATTCTGTGATTGTGAACCCATAGATACACATGTTCATATGAATGTACTGTTAATGGAAAAAGTTCGTATATCACAGTAGTTCGGCTTAACTTGAAGAAGAAAAATTAAAACTTTATGACTATTTAAAATGTTGTACAAAATATATTTTCACTATGTCAGCAGCGTTTATTATGTTTGAAGAAAACACAAATAAATACAAAAAAAATTGTACTTGTGCAACTCCAAATCCAAACAGAAAAACTACAAATGAGTGCCCGCACGCTTCAATTTTGCAAGCAAAAATCCTAACTAGGTGAAAATCTAACATATTTTTATAAGTATGAAAGTAAGCTTAAAGTAGAAATATAGCTACTACTCTTTTCCTTGAGCCTACAAGGTTACAACTACAATTTTCCTACTTTAGCATCCATACCATACACAGAAACATGCATTTGAATATTGATATAAAGTAATCAGCATAACGTACACATTATTTTTTTCAATACTTGCATTTATATAACTGGAACGTTTTCAGTGCATTACCAACCTATTTGTATCTTATATATGCATTGTAAAGTCATCTACTTTTGGAAGACAAAATCCAGTACCCTGATCATTTTAGTGAATATTCATCAAAACTTGTATGGAAAAACAACAAGATAAGTTTTAGATATTGCAATTTATGTCACGCAAAGAAAAAAATAAGAAGGAAAGAGTCTGTGTGAAATTTTATATTGCATGAGTAACCGTGTGCATGCATGTGAGGTATGTACATGTGGCTGTGAGGAAAATGAACACACGCATGAAAAGGGAAAGAAAAAAAAAATTCAAGACACGCATGAATGAATCAGCTCACCTTTCCTTGCCCTTCTTATTTATTCTTGTATTGCATTATGGGTATGTCTGTGCATATACTAACATGTGAATATATATAAATATATGCCTGTGATGTGTGTTTCCAGTTGTGTATGTGCCCGTGAGTGTTTATTTCAGTTGTGAGCTGGTGTGTGTGTTACTGTGTTGCGTGCTTTATGTATAGAAAGTGTTCATCAGTATAAATGCATGCATGAAGGAGAATGTTGCTGGTGCTTGCATGGTTCTTGATTTTGGATTAAAGGAGTGCTGAAAATTTATGTGAATTATTTAAATTATAGAAATAAGTGTATGATGACTCCTATATGTGAATAGTCCCACATCATGGGATTATAAGAAAGATGCAAGTATTTATACTTGTTTCTAAGAAGTCATGTTGGGGCCTTGGGCTCCCAATGCATGCTTTGTTGTGAGGAGGGAGACCATGCATCGTGAACACCACATCCGCGCGCGCGACCGGCCTGGCCCGGCTCGGGCTCGGGCTCGGGCCTTGGGCCTTGTGGTGTAGACACTTATATTTTTGGACCAGGAAACCTTGAATTTTTCAAACTGTATTTATGAAAAATATTTCTGAGCCGACTTTATCATGAAGCGGTAAACTTTTGACCCGGTATTTCAGCAGATCCTATTTTCTCCTACTGCCCAGTATTTTCAATTAACCCTAATCCCTGTCTATATATTATCTTCAGTTGTAGACGAGATTTGTACAGAAAAAAATATTTTTTTTTCTCTCCTCCGCCATTAAAATATTCTTATAGAAATTTTCGAGCAGTTATTTATTTTGAAAGTGCAAATCTGCACTGATTTGTTGTGCAAGCAAATCAGTTACTGTTCTACGAGGCTATTTTATCTTAGAGGCGGCGGCGAGAGTACGAACTGGTTTTGCACCACCGACCAGATCGCAGAATCGTCTTCAAGAGAGCGGCCTGGACCGCGACTCAGCCACTGTTTCCTAACAATTTGAAGACAACTCGTGAAACAATGGCTTCGACTGCCCCATTTACATTCGGCGACCAAACATCTTCAACCTCGCTCATTTCTAATACCCGTCTACGGTTTGCTGTATTCATTTCTATGTTTATCTATACATACCAGACCGCAGCTACCACTCTCGATATTCACTAAAGATCCCAGATCTAATAATTTGGCCTGATTGAGCTTTCGGGTATACCCTGGATCTGAAGAAATACATGTACGGTGAAGATGAGACAGTTGAGTTGAGAGAGCTGATACGCGGTCATAAAGAGAAGTAATGCTTCAGAACTTGTTTTCTACTTGCAACTTAATGCCCGGTATGGTTTTAATTTTTTGTCGTTTCTTTTGCTCCATGTGACATTTGAAGTATGATAACTTATACAGTAATGTACTTTGTCAATGCTGATTAAATTGGTTGTGAATGCCGAAGCACATATACATGGTTAAATGTAATTACACACTCAAGCGATGACCACAAGGTTGAGCAAGTAGAAATGCATGAATTGCGATGTTCAGACTGTATTATGATGCAAAAATCTCTCGATTTATTTATATATTTTTTGGGAAGATAAGAAGTGGCCAAAATAAATAATTGGTCAATACATTTGAAATGCATATGATTATATGGAAATGTCAATAAAATTGACATTAATAGAACACATATAATATTGGGAAATGTCACTAAAAATTTGACATTAATAGAATGTGTATGTTATTTGATAGTGTCCTTAAGAATTGACATTAATTAGATGAATAGGTTTTTTGCATCTAATAAATTGACATAGTTTATATGCATACAGGTGAAAAGATAGAATATAGAACACCTTTGTTGCATACATGCGGATAATTTATGTTAGTCTCTGAGTTTATGAATATTTTCCTATGAGAAAATATAAATTCTCAAACATATGAACATATCTAAAAATAGTAAGCATCAACAACCGACCAGTAAATAACAGAATGGAATCCGCAAGGAAGCCATAAATGACAGCAGCAATCAACCCAAATGAATGATTCTAGACAGTTATTCTATAATACAACTGTAGAAAACCAGATCATATGACACGAATGTATTGGAATAGGCCAGGCCCTGCACCGCAGGCTAACCTGACTGAGGAGCCTCTTACGGCTATGATTACTGAGATTCGCCTTATTGGTGAATCAGAGGGTTGGTGGGTAGACATTGGTGTTTCTCGCCATGTTTGCTATGATCGTGATATATTCACAATATACACGGTTGCTGACGATCAGAAAGTGTGTTGTGAGATCATCGCACCACTTAAGCTGTAGAGACTGGTAATATGAAAATTAAGCATATGATTGAAAAGACATTGATTCTTAAAGATGTGATGCATTTGATATGTTTGAAACATTCAAAATTGGAATCAAGCAAATAGAAAAATTAAGAGACTACATAGTGATAGAGGAACAGAATACGAATCAAATTCTATTCTGGATTTTTTTATGTGATATAATGTACATAAGAGAATTGCACCCTAGTCACCTGATATGAACGGTAAAGCGGAAAAAAATAGGATTTTTACCGAATTAGTAATTGATATTTTATTAAATTTTTGTGCAGCAAAGCATTAGTAGGGGGATATTTTATAGACTGTATGTTATGCTCTGAATAGAATCCCCAAATCTAAAAATAAAATTTCGCCTTATGAAATTTTAGAGAAATATAAATCCAATATGTCATACTTTAGAACTTGGGGTTGCTTAGCATATGTTCGCATTCCATACCCAAAGAGAATAAAATTGGCAAGTAAATCATACGAATGTGTATTTATAAGCTATGCTGTTAATAGCAAAGCATACAGAATTTATGACCTAAATACACATAATATAATTTGAATCAAATGATGCCAATTTTTATGTAACGATTTTTTTTTAAAATTAAGGAATAGTGGGGGCACATCAATTACGCCTATTAGAACAGAACTTAATAAAAGTTCTGAAGTTGAACCTAGAAGAAGTAAAAGAGCAAGAACCGTAAACGAATTTGGTTCGAATTTTTGTGATTTACTATAGAGGAGGACCCCTTAAACCTCCAAGAAGCCTTATCTACTTTAGATGCCGATTTTTGGCGAGAGGCTATAAATAATGAGATGGATTCTTTGAAATCCAATAAGACTTGGCATTTGACAGATTTACCCTCTGGTTGTAAATCTATAGGCTGTAAATGAGTACTTAAAAAGAAAGCTAAAACCTGATGGTACTATTGATAAATACAAAGCATGACTAGTAGCTATAGATTTTAGAGAAAAAGAAAATATAGATTTCTTCGACACTTTTTTACCTGTAATTAGAATAACATCCATCCGGGTATTAATCTCACTTGCTTCCATTCATAATTTATTAATACACAAAATGGATGTTAAAACCACAATTTTGAACGGTGAATTAGAAGAAGAAATTCATATGGACCAGCCTGAATGATTTGTAGTACATAGTCAAGAACATAAAGTATGCAAATTAGATAAACCATTATATGGTTTAAAACAAGCACATAACAATGTCATAAAAAAAATTGATAACTTTAATCATTTCACATGGTTTTAAAGTTAATGAAAGTGACAAATGCATTTATTAAAAATCTGAGAATGACATTTGCACTATTATATGACTTTATGTAGATGACCTACTCATCTTTGGGTCAAACAGTCATCCCATAAACTCAGTCTAATCCTTATTAAATGCCAATTTTTTGATATGAAAGATCTAGGTGAGGTGAGTGTAATCCTTAGTATTAAGATTACTGGGTAAAAAGGGGATTTTCTTTGGATCAATCTCATTTAAAATGAGAATACTCTAAATAAATACAATTATTTTGACTGTAAACCTGCATATACACCATATGGTCTCAGTGTAAGGTTATTTAAGAACACTGATAAAGGTGTAAGACAGTCTGATTTTGCGAGCATCATTGGTAGCCTTCGTCATGCCACTGAATGTACTAGACCCGACATTGACTATGTAGTGGGATTATTATGCAGATTTACCAGTAGAACCATTATAGAGCACTGACATGCTATTCGCACTGACATGCTATTGAAAGGGTCATGAGATACCTTAAACGAACCATGAACCTTGGATTACATTATGAAAAGTTTCAAGCTGTACTTGAAGAATATTCTGATGCTGACTGGAATATTTTATCTGACAATTCTTTTACGACCAGTGGCTATATATTTAGCATTGCTGGAAGAATTGTTTCTTGGAAATCTAAGAAATAGAATATCTTGACTCAGTATACTATAGAGATTGAGATAAGAGCACTAGCCACAGCTAGTGAAGAAGCAGAGAACTAAAGAAATCTGCTAGTTGAGATCCCTATACGGGAAAGATAGACACCAGTGGTGTAATCGATTGTGATACTTCCGCGGCTATTACAAAAAGTATAGAACCGTTATAACAACGGTAGAAAACGACATCGTAAGCACAATACTTTAAAAGAACATAGCGTATATAGTGATGAAAGATTTGATGACTATTGAAAGAAAAAAACAGAACCGATAATACAACGGTAAGAAATGACAGTCATATGCACAGTATTGTTAGAGGACATCACATATGAAGTGATGATCATTTGGCAGATCGTTTGACGAAAGGACTGACCAGAAAGAAAGTCCTTAATAATTCTAAAAGAATGGGACTATTGCCCTGAGATTGTGGAATCACGCACAATGGTAACCTGACCTAAATGACTGGAGATCCCAAGAAATAGGTTCAATGGGTAAAAACAAGTTTTGTAGTGATAGAAGTAGAACATGCTATTTAATCAACTAAGAAGCATGTATTCCTGAAGTGATTAGAGGATGAGTTAATAGAAACTCTTAATGAGATCTATACTCTATTTGGAGTGGAGTAACTACCTTCAGGAGTACTCTTGATAGACTCACCTGTGTGAATGTGGAAATGTGGCCGTTTCCTATGGAATTTTGGGCAGAACTTCTAGAGCATTCACTAAACTGGGTTAGATGTGCATGGCCATAAACGCACAGGCTTATTTGATTGCACTAAAGAAAAGGTTGTGTGTGGTTTGATGTCAGGAATAGAGTTTAAGACTACGTGTCACTCTAGTAAAAACTGAATCTTACTCACTATGCAAAGGTTCAAGTCGGATGACACCTTTGTTTATGCACAATCTTATGTTTTTAGAAACTGCTCGATAATATTTTAAAAATTCAAGTGGGGGATTATTGGAAATTTATGTGAATTATTTAAAATATAGAAATAAGTGTATGATGGCTCCTATATGTGAATAGTCCCACATCATGGGATTATAAGAAAGATGCAAGTATTTATACTTGTTTCTAAGAAGTCATGTTGGGGCCTTGGGCTCCCAATGCATGCTTTGTTGTGAGGAGGGAGACCATGCACCATGAACACCAAACACGCGCGCGCGACCGACCGACCCACTAGACCCGACCCGGCCCGACCCGGCTCGGTTCGGGCTTGGGCTTGGTCCTTGGGCCTTGGGCCTTGGCTATGTGGTGTAGACACTTATATTTTTGGACCAGAAAACCTTGACTTTTTCAAACCGTTTTTATGAAAAATATTTTTGAGCCGACTTTTTCATGAAGCGGTAAACTTTTGACTCGGTATTTCAGCAGATCCTATTTTCTCCTACTGCCCAGTATTTTCGATTAACCCTAATCCCGTCTATATATTATCTTCAGTTGTAGGCGAGATAAGTACAAAATTTTTTTCTCTCCTCTGCCATTAAAATATTCTTACAGAAATTTTTGAGCTGTTATTTATTTCGAAAGTGCAAATCTGCACTGATTTGTTGTGCAAGCATATCAGTTACTGTTCTACGAGGCTGTTTTATCCTAGAGGCGGCATCGAGAGTACGAACTGGTTTTGCACCACTGACCAGATCGCCGAATCATCTTCAAGAGAGCGACCTGGTCCGCGACTCAGCCATTGTTTCCCAACAAGGAGAAATGAGCCTTACGTTATTACAAAGAAGGAAGGTGCATAAATGTGTCTTCAGGTGTTGAATATGCATGCATGTGTGAGTGTATTACACGTGTAGTGTGAGTGTGTATATATATAAATATATACATGTGTATTTGTGGACATCATGCCTTGAAAAAAAAAAACAAAAAAAAATCAGATAGTTTAGTAAAATAAAAATACATCTTTTGCAGACCCAAAATATTTAGAAAAGTATGTAAGATCGTAAAAGGGACACATCGAACTCAAATGGCTCTCTTTCAAAAATGAACTGTACAAGCTTTTTCACAATTTCAGCGCAAACCGAACACCAAAACTGACAAATGAATATATCTCGGTAATCAGCGCGACGAGACGGACACAACGGTATATAATTTGCAGTGTCT
Organism: Allium sativum; assembly: GCA_030737875.1. NCBI lineage: Eukaryota > Viridiplantae > Streptophyta > Magnoliopsida > Asparagales > Amaryllidaceae > Allium > Allium sativum. The sequence goes on from JASFAX010007318.1 coordinate 13,095, forward strand.
GCGTGCTCCGTTCAAAAACGCGATACGGACCCCTTTGACGTAAAAATGTGGATGTGAAACGAAGGTCAAAACGTCCGATTTTCGCGAAATGAATACCGCCGTTGAATTATTGTCAATGAATAGAATATTTTTCATGTTTGTCTGAACTTGTTTTGAAGAGATTTTAAAATCGCTAAAATTTGAACTGGTATGCGCAGCTTTGCACTGAAAATTGCCCGACTGACGACATTCAAATTTTTCGACGAAATTTTCACAACTGCTATATTTCACTATACATATTTCAAATTTCAAATTTGCATTTTGAATAAAAAAAAAAGAATTGTTTCAAATTTCGAAGATTAAACTTCGGTTTAAATTATATCCATGAAAATTTGATTTAAATTGATGAATGAAATATTAAGTGATTTAAATTTTATTTAAACTTATTGAAATAACCTTTGTTGAAGCTCTTATCGATAAAAAAAACATTAGCCTAGATATTTAAGGAAATAAATTTCAAAATTGTAAATTTTGGATACAAAATTTGGTTGACAAAAAAAATTTAATTAAATGAAGTAAAATTATGAAATTTGAAAGTGGACTTAAGTGAAATATTAAATATTTGGAAATTGTAAATTTTATAAAAGAAAAATACAATATTTTATTGATTTGGGACTTTGGAATTAGACACAAAGTTAAGTAAACGACAAAATATTGTTAATATTTCAAATTGGAATATTTGATGGTTCAAGTTTGAATAAGGAAGTTGAAATACAATTATGGTTTGATCTATTCGAAATTAATCAATGAAAAATAAATTGAATGACGTTAGTTGTCAAAGAGACTGGAGCCAGTTATGGACACATTCTCTGTTGATACTGGAACCACTTTGATAACTATGTTCGTGAAGTGATGATCAGGAATGAAGTGGTTGTTTTCGGTGCACGTTTGTTGGATTGAAGAAAGTGAACGATAATGGATGACCGACACTTGTGTCAAATTTGAAATGACTAAAACAGGAGCCGTGCCGGACCATTGAGGCTAGCTACCTCTAGCAGACACACTTCTTCGTATATTCTATCTTTTGTTATTTGGTGATCAGTCTTGATTTTGGAAGTGTTGTGTTGCGGTGGGCCGTTAGGGGTTACCACCAGTCCGGATCAGGCAAACTGGTAGTATCCTACCTTGGGCATTGCCTCACGTGCCTTGTCATACGTTTTATCCTTATGCGCGACCACTACGAGTTTCTATTTAACATGTGCCTATAGGGGACTCACTGGCTACCGACGTTCTACGGGTTGTGTTACAGGACCTGTATAGACTACATTGTTTAAAAACGTGTTAAGAGGGATCAATGTAAAGCCTTAACGCTATTTTAATATTTTATATTACTGATAGACATTACATATAATAGCGTATCATACTATATATAGATATTTTAACGGATCCTTAAAAGATGGAAAATACCGTAACATCTCTTGAGTTATTTGCATTTGAGTTTAGAACTAATCACATTAGAATGTTTAGACCTGACTCGAGTGTTTTGTGTTTTTCTCATTTCGCTCGGGTCAGACTGAGTATTGCAATGTTCTTGAGGAGCACTTTATCTGGACCGAAGACCTAGTCGAAGACTCCATCCTATCCAGTATTAGTTCCTATTTCCGTTTGGCTTGTATTTGCGAACTTTATGAGTCGCTATGTTGTAAAATTAAATTTTAACTGTTTAAGTAGCTTCATGAACTGCTTATGTATATTATTCCATTTCCGCTGCGAGATTCTGTGTTATTCTGTATATGTGATTCTATGGTCTGATTCTAATATACACCCTAAATTGATTATCTGTCAGTTTTGAATCATTCGAGTTGGACATGTGTGGTTTTATTGTCAACTTGGATTATTCAGAAAAGGCGGGTTGTCACAATATATATATGTGTGTGCGCGTGCGTGTGTGTGTATAGAAATGCAGTTTGAATTTGTAAAAAGATTTAATTGTTAGATCCTAGTTTTAAGTGATATATAAAGCTAAATGCATATAAGGTTATTTTTGGAACTTCATGATCTAATCAAAAGTTCGTGTTTTCAATAAAGATATATTATATTGTGATATACATGTGTAAATAAGTGAAAGTTATCAGTCTTCCAGTGCTAATATCCTACACACCGTTTATTTACGTAATATAGGAAAGAACGATATTTATGGTACCAATAATGTTTAAAGTATGCCATTTATACAAAGTAAGGTAATTCCATTTATTTGTAATCATCAATTTCTAGGAGATTAAACAATTATTTTTATGCATTTTCCAATCTGAGATAACTTATCCTTCATTTTATTACAATACATTATTTTCGTTATGTATCTATATACATGCATCTGTTACTCTATATGTCTAAATTAAGGAAACTTTATCAAACCGACTTTGTCGGTTTTTCTTAATTCTACTGAGCCTTCAATAACTTCCGTCCGTCTGAAGCTTTTTAACAATACCCATTTTGTCCTCCTTCGGACGATGCATTAATTACAATGTCAGATGCATTATTATAATGTCTATTGAATAATCATGACTTAAGATAGCATTAATTGTTTTCTTCAATTTATGATAAATTTACTGAGATAAATGTATAATAAGATAGCATTAATTATTTTCTTCAATTTATGATAAATTTACTGAGATAAATGAATGATATATTAAGTTTACTATTATTGTTTACATACATTATTTGAATCATCTGACTTTTTAACTTTATATTTAAAAGGAAAACCGATTTCGCCTTCTTTCTTTATATGAATATATACGATATACATTTTAAAACATCATATGTATTACAAAAGAATTTTTTTTGGAAAGAATTAAAATTTCCCTTTTGATTTTCGAAATAGAAATAAATATATACCTACCTTTTTAATTACTCAATGGACACTTAATTTATTAACATGTGTTCTTCCTTATCTTTTCCATCTTTAACTGTGAGTTGTTTCCTTGAATTTTGAAAAGAAATAAGTGATTATCTAATCAATGCACCAATTTCCCAATTGTTACCTTATTTCAGTGAAATCAAGTAAAGAAAAACTTTTTTGAAATAAATATATATCTGCAATCCTATTAATGACATAGGTTGAATTAGGGTAATAAGTCTAACATTTATTGTGATAAATTTCAATAATACATATATGTATTTTAGTTATGTTGGTTGCAATAATAATGAAAAGTTTATTTAATTGGAAATTTGTACATATCGTTTGTAAATCGTAATCTTAAGATATGTTTTCTATAGTCAATAATTGAATATTTGTTTTATAATTGAATATTTGTCTTTTATAGTCAATAAGCCCTAATATGTTTTTTATTTCTATTTTTGTGCAATAATTTAAGTCATTATATCAATTTTTTGGACCTTTTTCATTAATATTTGTTATTGCATTTAATCTCTACACTTGCATGATTGATTAAAATAGTTACTCTTAAACTTCTAATAATATATGCAAATTTTCTTTATATATTGTCATTTGAAAGTAGTTTCAAATAATCAAAAAAATTACAATGGAATAAATTCTTTTATAGGTTATATAGCATTACAAAGTCTGTTTTCCCACCGTTATGCGATTATACTATTTAATCTTTTAAACCTGAAATCAAATATATTATTTATATTTTTAATGTAGAAAAGAACGACATCAATGGCAATGTTAATGTTTTTGGACCATGCCATTAATACTATGTAACAATATACTACCATTTACCTTTTTCATTTAGATCTAGTATCGACACTTTAAAAAGTGAAAGGACTATTTTTGCTCATTATCAACTAATTTTAGTTTAATTCTTTATTTAAATTGTTTTTTGGTTTTTGTTTAAATTGTTCTTGGTTTTAGTCTATGTTGATGGAATCCATAATCAATAAAATCAAAGGATTGATTTCTATGATAGTTTTTAGTTTGGCTTAAAAATAATTAAACTAAATACAAATAATTACCATTTGGTTAAGGTACATGGACATGGTGCAAGAGGTCACCGATTCGGTTCACGTCATGCGAGTCCAACCCACTTACCATGTAGTATGTTATGTACTGCCTAAACTTGTATATAAATGTTTAGTTTCAAAAATAAAAAATAAAACTAAATACAAATAATTATCAACTTCAAACCCGTTCCCCTTTAAGTTTTATGGTTATCTTCAAATTATTCGCAACTTGTTTACGTTCTTTCTTCATGTATCGTATTTAATAATATTAAATACAACATATTCCTTAGAAAACAATAGACCTTTAGCATGTAAACTAAGGTAAAAGTATGATATATGATAGTTTTGAAGTTATGCTCTTCTTTGTATTGATCTAAAATTCAAGTTTACTTTATACTCATCCGTCGGATTATTATTTTCATAAGAAAAGCATTTTAACAATGCCAATCTACATAGATTGTACATTTATGAGCTTGCGTTCCTTACTTTGTACTATAAAAGAAAATTTTCGTTATTTGTCTTGCTTAAAATTGATATAGTGAGAAATAATAAGAAATCTGTTTGAGCTTGCAATTCTTCTTACTTATATTCACCTTTTTAAACATGAATCAAAATTAACATATTTTCTTTAAGCGATCATTTTGTATAGATGACTAAATATAAGAAGAAGAACAATATTACTAAAATAGAAGGTGATAATAAAGCATAGAAGATAGGCGGAAAAGAGAAAAAGGCTGATATGATGAATATACAATATAACACCCACGTTGCAAATAATTACTCTTTTTCTTCCAAATTGATGTTAATTCAACTTGGGATGAGGAACTGAAGTAGCTTACTTTTACTATTCCATGTTAATAGTTAGAAGACTGTATTATTACTATGTTAATATCAAAATTATGTCATAGTTTTCATATATTTATGGTCTAAACATCGAACATTTTATCTATTCAACAATAAATATAACTACCCTACATCCATATTGTTAACGACTTATTTATAAGGTTTACTTCCATAATTCATCTAAATACAAATTGTTTTTTTATATCATCAATAAATTTGTTATATCCACTACATTACAATGTCATTTTTAATTTGAAACATTTAACGGGGACTTCTTAGTAGGTCCACGTGTCATATAAAATAAATGTCATTAAAAATAAATTAATGATTATGCACTCAAGAGCTCTTATTATAAGTGTAAGATTCGTGTAGCACGTAATTGTTTACTCGATTTTATAAATTTCCCCAATCACACAAAATTCCAACATTAGACCCACAATGGTTTACATTATTTTTGTTACTGTAAATTTTCTACATGGTAATCATTAGCCTACTTGATGAATGTTGATTTCTTTTTTTCCACATCATTGATATACGCGTTTTCAATGGTTTTTATTTTTCTTCCTCCATTCCTATACATAGTGTAACAAATTCGTTTATTAACAAAAATTTATTAACTTATAATCATTTAAACATAATATACCATATTTTTTGAAAATTACAAGCTTCCTTTAGTCATTCATATCAAACAAATGATCAATCGGGAAAATATCAAGGGACAGTTTGGCTAAGATCCCTATTAAGTTTCAAAATGCACAAAACATTCTTATAAAAAAAAAATTATGTAAATCAGGTATCTTTTCCCGAAAAACATTAAAAATCAACGTAAAACAATAATCAAACATCAAAACTTTATTTAATTATAACCATCATCGTATTTATGTGAGAAAGGTAAAAAATATCAAGAAAAAAAAAGAACAAAAAAAAAATCACGCATCAGCAGAACTTGTAAGAATAACTGCAGTTTTTCGAGAAATTACACACATTAAAGTAATTATAACTAGGGCTACCAACGGATGCTTTCAGACGCGGATAGTGTCATATTCGCATCTGCATCCAAAATTGTTTTCAAATATTAGATATCCATATCCATGGATACGAACGGATATCAGATAATTATCTGATTCGCAAACTATCAATAAATCAAAGAACATAAAAATATTCCGATTTGACGCAATTTATTTTTTCAATCCAACTGATTATTAAAGTGCAAAAAATAAACAAATGTTGTAGTGATAAACAACTTAGAACAATTAATATGTATTTAATGTGTATAGTATAGACTTTAAACTTAGTAAAATAATAAACCAATATATTTAATTATGTTAAAATATACATAATTTAAACAATGATCATGTAAAAAAGCGTAAAAAAGCGGTTCGATAATTTTCTGATGTGGATACGGATGCGGATGTAGACACATTCTCATCCACATCCATTTTTTCAGATATTAGATATTTATTGGCTTTTCGGATGCGGATGCGGACGAATTTCAGATGTTTCGAGTATTCATTAACAACCCTAATTATAACCAATAATTGCATACTTTTACGCAATTTTTCGTGAACGCTTCAAAAACTCAAATATAATGTCTGCACTAATTCAACATCACATATACTACAGTAAAATCATCAAAAATTTCATGCAACTTAGATACAAATCATAATAGCTCACTTTCACGGAAAATGGAGAAATACAATTATATTAAATAGTTGCATAAATGTCTGCAGTTGCATTGCAAATATCTGTATCATAATAAAAATTTGTAGACATTCTGCAAATAATAAAGCAACATTTGCAGATATATCTGCATTTTTTCACCATAAGTGTAGATATTTCTGAATTTTTCCTAGTTTTCTCTTTTTAATATTCATAATTCTATGAATTGTTTTAAAGCACTAGAACAAAAATGCATGAAAACATGTTTGCTATAGTAACGATAAAACAGGGACCTACTTTATATTAAACTTTGAACGACGGTCCGTTTTACGTCAAACTTGATTTTAAGAATGGTACAGTAATTTTCACAAATATCAAACTTGATTTAGCTATTATCTTATGGCTTCCAATCCGCTTGATATCATAATATAGTTTTTGACATTTTGAGAAAAAACAATCCTTGTATATTTTTTATCTCTAATTAATGTTAACGATTCAATAACAATTTTCTCATTTTGGCATAAATAATGATCATTATATTTTATTATCCTCAAACTTTCAAATTATTATTCTCATGACATATCATTTATTCAACAAGTATCTCGTTTCTTCATTCACTTATGAAAAATTCTAACAAATACTAAATTCGATTTTGCAATTTTACCTTAAGGATATAATACTTAAAACTTAAGACTTTCCTACTGCACTTGAACATCAAACTTTAAACTTATATATTTAGATTATATGATTATTTAATATAGTTAATGTAAATTACTTTATATGTGTAAATCTGGAATATAATATTATTTAAGTATATCTTATGATTTAATTTCTCAAAAAACTTAACAAAGCACTAAGATGAGAATACCGACTTTGAATTTTCACTTTGAGATTGTTAGATCAAAATTTGGCTCTAACACCCAAATTGTTTTGATTCGTAGAGAATTATAACTGAAAATGAGGAAAAAAGCAGAAAACACACACGATTTATAGTGGTTCGGCGTTAACGAGCCTATGTCCACTTTAAATGCTATTGATTATACTTTAGATGCTAGTACAACCAATAATTTCTCTCAAACTCACTCTTACAATTACGATTTCTTTCAGTTAACTCGAAGTAAATTTGGTATGAAATATTGGTATGACAGTAATGGTGGAATCTATCCTTTAAACTGCCAAAAGATCCTGAAAAATGCCAAGCTCTGGGCTATTTATAGCTGATTTTATCAAGCGGATCGCGGTCACACGTGGCACAGATCCCAAGAATATCGGATCAGATCGTAACTTAAGGAAGAACTGGTCAATATGACAGTCGTGGACAAGTGTCTCAAGATCCATGCATTCTGTATCGTGAATGACTTCGTCAGGGGCTTCGTTGTGCCTTCTGGGATCGGATCGCAACGCAGGGAAGAGGGTCGGATCGCTCTATGGCGCAGCGAACCGAGGAGGGCGTCGCGATCTGTAGAGGATTGTTTAACCACGATCGGACTTTTGTGAACTAGGGAAGTAGAACTTTATATTTTCTTCTTGTGTGTAAACCTTGGTGGCTTGGTCAAAAAGCTAGCCAACATTTTGCCCCCTCGAAGTATGTTTTATGTATGATGGAACATGCTTCGAAACTGCGGAGATATCTTTTCGTGAAGCGATGCAATCGAATGGTCGTGCCTATCTGGAATGTCATGTTACTTCAAAGAGTCATATCCTTTGACAAGTATAAATTTCAGTTAAATCTTCAATCATTCTTCTATTTGTCGGATAATTTCTATTTCTGGAATTTTTGGAGAATTCGTTGTCGAATTTACCAAGTAAACTTCTGAATTTTTTGTCAACATTTCTGAATATTCACTTCTATCCATCCTTAGTTGTTTCGTTGGTTCGGATCGCTCCAGAGTGCCACGATTCATGGTGAGTCGCTTGTCTAGGCCAAATGCGGGTATTCGGGTCTTGGATCGTGATTATGTCATGCGGATCGTGGGAAGGAGGCTCGTCGCGATCCATCATTCGAATTGGTCTTCAGTGAAGCAGGCCGTGCCCTTTTTTCCGATGGTCTTGGACTCGTGGTCCACTAGGCCCCTACGGTTCGAACGAGACAAAAAAGGGAAGACTAACGGTCGCGAACCCGTCTATATAAACCCGACCTCTCTTCCTTCTTCTCTTCTTCTTCTTTCTTCGCTCCGCCGCCTGAAGCTTCGACCGAACCCATATCTTCTCTGATTTCAAAAGAGAAAAAACCAAAATTTCTTCACTTTTAAGAAAGGTAATGACGTAGAAACATAGTCTAACGTCTCTATCTTCATTTTAGTTGAGTTTTTGACTGGTTTGTGGAAAAAAGGAGCGGATTTTTGTGGTTTTTGAGGTTTTGGAAGCTGTCGAGGCACCATGGCTGATGGATTTCAATCGCTCGAGTGAAGGAGGAGGAAGGAGAAGAAAGAAGGGAAAGAGCTGGTCAGTTTGGAGAACGGATCGGGTCGTGGTGGTGAGGTACTAGACCGTGTTGGTGGATAGAAGGAGCTGGGTTTGGAGAACGGATCGGGTCGTGGTAGCGAGGACAGATCGGATCGAGGAGGATAAACGAATGCTCCCAAGTTTGAATGTCGGATCGGATCGTCGTGATCAGGTCGGATCATGAGGGGTCAGTGCGATCCGCTTCGGTGTGCACGATCCAACGTTCTTACTTGGGCTGATGTTTCTCCTACAGGTCTATGTTTGCTTCGCGATCTGCTGAGGCTCAGCGACCCGATCCTTGACCCGCGATCCAAGGAGATGGGCGATCCGATGAGATGTGCGATCCGATGAGATGTGCGATCCAATGAGATGTGCGATCCGATTTACTCGTTAAATAAACAAAGAAACTTGACCTTAACACACCAATAGACAGTTAGGTTAGAGCCTTTGAGACGAACATTCTGGACTGAACAAATGCATAACTTATCAGCGAACAACGACTAATATCTCGACGATCTTTTTAACTTCTATGCTTTTCTTTAATGCACTCATAGGCTCACACCTGCACTTGCACACACGGGGGAAGGGTAGCTATATTCTAATTTGTTATACTTGCCAAAACATCAATATCGGGCATACGATCTTCTAAAGAGTCTGAAGTAGAGATAGATCCAGAGATATCGGAACAGTCTAACCCTGAGCTCCCTTCAACTAATCCGGAGGGTCAGAAATATGGATCCGAATATGAAGCAGAAACAGATTCCGATTCGTCAGAGAGCACTTCAACTGAGGAGTCTGCTGTAGATGAACGAGCTCCTGATGAGATTTCTGATGCTGAGTAAATCGATAAATTCACTGATTCTAAGGCATCCAAACTAGATGACGCAAAACTCCTAAAAATATGCTTAAGACACGGGATATCTTGGGATGACGTTAAAACTCCAGGCAAGGATGAACTTCCCCACCTTGCCCCACCTGGATATATGGCCATTAGCAGATTAATGTGTAGCGTCGGCGCTATTCCTCCGTTCCCACCAATCGTCATAGAAACTTTGAAACGGTTGTGCATCGCCCCAATGCAGCTTCACCCCAATGCCTACGCGGCCCTGTACACTCTCTATGTTGCGTATGCGGAAATCTTGCACACAGAGCTCACCTTTAAGGACTTAAAGTTCTATTACCTTTTCAAACATCGCTCCTCGATGACTCCAAATTTCTCCTTCTTCGAATCAGTGGCCAATAGGAAGGTCTTATCGGACAGTCACAGCAATATAGGGGATCCCAAAGCCGACTGGTTCTATATAAGACTGCGAGCTGGGTGCGCGAGGAGGTGGCTTAAATCAAGTAGGTTCCGAGTTTTCAAGCACGTGGCTTAATTACATAATCCAAACACTAACACGTTTCCTTTTCTTTTTCCGCAGATCATAAATTCCCAAGAATAGAAGGCAAGACATACAAGGACCGACTGTCTCACTTTCTTAAAAGTAAATCAGACTTCTTGAGGATCAAGAAATGTATCATTGATGAGAACCTTCACAGACACCGTTTACTGGATATTAGGTTCGGACTTGGAGCAGGTGGTAAGCCTTATAAGTACGTGCCCCCAACTAGAGGTGAGGGAACCTCAGGGGCCACTAAGATGATTGAACTTCCCAAGAGTCCTCCACCGCATATTGATCAAGACAATGAAGATCTGAATAAGAGTAAGGGAGATGAGATCCGGGCTGACGAGCCTAAAGAAATTCCAGACTCTAAAGAACATTCTCCCTCCAGAGCTTTACCGCCTGTCAATCCCGTCGTTCATGATGATTTCACGGAGGAGAAGATAATAAGGGAACTGAACAAGATTCCTCTACCAGATGCCATTTACTCTAATGAAGACTTTGATGAGGAACCATTCTTTCTTTCCTCTAAGGAAGCGAATGTCCCCGTTGGAGAAAAAGATACTACACAGACGAGCCTAGCTCCGGGCCCTGGTCCGTTAGGGGGTTATATGGGATGCACAAATCACATGCGCCGCTCACCACATCACTTCCTACACTACTGCTGTTCATAGTTCTAATATATGCTTGTTTCATTTGCAGGAAGGATGACTCGCAGACAATCTTATTCTTATCGTTCCCTTCGTGCGGGCACCCCAAGTCTTGGTTCAGATCCTAAGCGTGCTCGTAGCGGTAGCCGAGGGAGAGATAGCCATTGGTCCCGGGATTCTCACAAGCCTCATTCTTCATTGTCCAGATCTCCGCCAAAGAAAACCTCTGGAAAGCCCCATAGTCATCAAGTGCCAACTACAGGGGGAAAACCACTTCCCAAAGACTTAACTCCTCCGAAGAGCACGCCGTCTCATAGCAGATCATCCAAAAAACACCACGAGCCTAAGGATAAAAAAGGATCCAAGCAAGGATTCTGAGAAGGAGAAAACTGGCATCGTCCCCTCCAGTCAACAAAGTTCAAGTGCCTCCGGGGCACGAGACTATGTCCATGGTCCTGAGACTCAGGCTAGCTGGAAAAATTAAGAGAACAATTCCCCGATATCTTCTTCGAGAGGATGATGTTCGTTCCAACTCTGGAACCAATCCCTAGGAATTGGGATACTGAAGTAATCGGGCACGTTCGCCATGTAGCCAAGCAATATGAGGTGATGAAAAAACACGCTGGCAATCTTTCAGATGCTATCCGGAAGTTAGAAATGGAAGCGCACAGGTCCGAAGTAAGGATAGATAACAGTGACAGGGCCAGGGTAAAAATGGAAAAGGACTTGGAAGATGCACAATCTCTGTTTGCCTTGGCTCAACGAGATGCTCAAAATTACAAGACAGAGCTGGAAGAGGCCAGGCAACGTTTCCACAATGAGCTCGATTCTAACAGCAAAGAGCGTGTGTCGTTGAAAAAGGAGGTGGGAGATCTCAAGATGGTCAACACCGAACTGAAAACAGGATGGGATCATTTCGAAGCTGAAAAGGTTGCTTGGGAGAAAGAAAGGGCAAGCTTGAAAGATACTTTAGCTCTGACCGAAAAAGAGAGAGTAATTCTGAATGATCAACTAGCGCAATCAGAGAAACGTGCGGTTCTTGCTGAAAATAATGTGGAAAGTGCCATTGAAATGGCTACTGCTTCTAATGAAAAGCTCCTTGAGAGAGAGAAAGATATTGAAGGATTTGAAGAATTGCTGTTCGACTTCCATGGCCAGGTCATCAAGACCCGTAACATCTCCTGGATCCCGGACTACCATGTCACTTTAGCTAATATATGGGATGCAATCGTCCAGGGCGAAAAACGGCAAGTACGAGTCGATGAGAATGATGAGAATGAGTTGATGCGGACCATTCTTAAGGATAACGAACCCGAGGATTTAGAGAAAGGCAGACGCCTACTCCAAGAAGAGATGGATAAGGAGAAAACTCTGGCTACAGGCAAAAATAAAATTGAAGAAGGCTCGAGCTCAGCTACAGAGCTCAAGGCCTCCGAGATTGAAGAACACAGTCCTAATGATTCATTGATTCCTCTGGGTTCGACTCCTCCAGCTGTCGGAGGTTCTGCTGCTAGCTTGGATGGAGGATCAGCGGAAGGTATCTCTATATTTTCTCCGCAACTTGTCAAAGCAATAGTCACATGTCGCCGTCTTGCCGAACAATCAACTGAGTAAACCGCTTTCTCTCCTAAAATAACATTTGTTTCTCATGATACAAGTGGCGGGCCAGTTGATAAGGATGTTGAGAAGGAGACAGAGGCAGAGAAGATTGACATCTCGCCAAGTGCTAGTGCTGACGCTCCCAGGCAATCCGAAGGTGCGACAACGGAGAAAGTCATTCTCGCACCCAGTGCCGATATTTCCCGAGATGCTGAGCCCATCGAGGCTTTGAGAGATATGGATGGGCACCATGAAGACGATGAAGAGGAAGTCATCATTACCAAAGAAATCAAAGGAGATGATGAAGAAACCTTGGCTGAAAGGGAGGCTAGGCAAGAAAAACAGCTAGCCTTGAAAAAGGATGAGCGAGAGCCTTTGAATGTGGCACCGATCTCAGAGTTTAATCCCAAAACTGGGTTGGTATTAAAACTCCAACCCAAATCAATTACCAAACAGCTTGCTTCCTAGTCTTCCG
>JASFAX010007319.1:0-26088 GCA_030737875.1 Allium sativum
AACATCGCTACACATCTCATAGTCAAATCGTGAAGTGTTGCACAAGACGTTAGCATCCAAATATTTCTACCCAATCCAATACTAAATGTAAAACCATATTTTGCTCATAAACTAGTCAAGCACAATCGAAACAATCAATCAATCACAATCAATATAACCAACCAAGTATATTGGTTTATTCCACACCTCATGTTCCGGTAAATTTAATTACCAACTCTCGTTTCAAATCTAATTAAAGATTTGGCTATCGCATGGAGTAAAACTGGTAATACTCCATTCTCGAACGTTTTTTGAATTCTGTAAATTTAGTTACCTTATTCCCATTTCAATCTAATTAAAGATTAATTAAAACTCTACTTCGTTTTAATCTTCAAAAATCATTACTTAATGATTATTCAATCTTTAGGAAATTAATCCTGTCTTTAATTGGGTTAAAGAATCAGTGTCATTTAAAACAATGTTCACGATAAACCCAAAATCAACTTCCATCGAAATGGAATCTTCACAGAAATCATAACAGTATATAATCGATATAAATTTCTGTATCAAATCAGTACTATAAATGGAATAACGGCAAAGCCTTTTAAATTCCTTATATAGTAACAGTCTTCATTCACAGAAGCTCATCTCGATTATTATTAAATCGAATTCCATTTAATTCCAATTTAATGTATTAAATTGGAAAACTTTACTTTGGAAAATTTCCATTAAATCTTAATAAAAAGATTTATAAATTCCAAATCATATCTTCACTGTTAATTTCATTCCAATTATATTTATTAATTAGAAAACTTCATTAAATCTTGGTTAAAAGATTTGTTCTTTCCTCATCTTGGTTTAAGAACACTATTATTTAAAGACACCATTCACGACAAACCCAAAATCCAATTTGATATTAAATACAAGGCTCTAAATAGAATTTATATCGGCTTATATTCAATATCAAATTCTAAAACCAACAAATATCGTATTGGGAATAATGATATATATATATCTCTCTCTTCCAAATTCCTCAACAATATCTATATATCACGGAATCCAATATTGAAATATTCCGAAGATTATTTCTACTCGAATCCATTCCAATTCATACGTTTGAAAATTCTAGTTATATTAAAACCATTTTTCCAATCCAATTTATTATTTCTAAAAATAATTGGATTATTATTCTAGTTATTAACTAGTTCATTCAGATAAAAATATATTTTATCCTTTCAAATATGGAATTTTTCATCCAAAATCTTTCCAAATCATTTATTACGATTTTACATAATTTATCCATATTTTTAATAATTTTATTAAGGCTCTTACAGTCAGTTTCTAATAACGGCCAACGAACTACATCCATAGCGACCTTTTCTGAAATTTATTTGGACATATTTACAAATCTAACTATTAAAATATAAATCTCTTATATTCATTGGAAAGCTCTTTTCAATACGAACCCAATGGTTCCGGTTTTAAAAGAATCCGACGGTCGGATCTCCCGTTACATCAATTTGAAGTCAATGGTAGAAATTCGCGAACAGTCGCTGCGCGGCGCGTTCTATTCAGGCCATTAAATATATATAATATATATATCGTCGATTTCCATTTAAAACGTATTTTATAAATTCATTTTAAAAACGATTCTAACTTACATTTCAATTTTAAATCAAAATTGAATATTCCACATATAGTTAAAAATTATATTTTTAACCATCCAATAATTATTTCATTACATGCCAATTTTATTCATTGCATATATACGTTAAAAGTTATATTTTTAACCTTCCAATAATTATTTCATTACATGCCAATTTTATTCATCGCATATATACGTTAAAAGTTATATTTTTAACGATCCAATAATTATTTCATTACATGCCAATTTTATTCATCGCATATATACGTTAAAAATTATATTTTTAACGATCCAATAATTATTTCATTACATGCCAATTTTATTCATCGCATATATATGTTAAAAATTATATTTTTAACGAACAAATATTTATTCCTTTTCATGACCATTTTATATATCGCACATATATATTAAAAATTATTTTTATTTTTTTAACGAACGAATATTTATTCCATTTCATGACCATTTTATATATCACATATATATAATTTATACAACGCATATGTAAAATTTATACGTTGCATATATTTTTTTCACATCGCATATATATTATTTATACAACGCATATATATGATTTATACAACGCGTATATATTTTATACAACACATATATATGATTTATACAACGCATATATAATTTTTACATCGCATATATATAATTTTCACATCACATATATACATTTTTCACATCGCATATATATATATATATATATCACATCGCATATATATATTTTTCGCATTGCATATATATAATTACTGAACAAGCAAATGCCATTTACAGCGCCACAAGTGTCCATGCGCGGAGTATGAAATGCGAGTATCGCTAATATCCATACATCGCTTTTAATTTCAATGATTTGTGTGAGTTCGTGTGCTGAACTCCAAAAATAAATAACACATAACAGGTAAAAATCAATAGTGGCATATAATTTCAGTTTTAAAATAAATAACTGGTACAATTATTTTAGTAAGAGAATTTTCACATTGGTTTCCACTCTATCAGTCTTTAATTGATGATTTTAGTACCGCTTAGATTTAAATTTGCTCCAAATTCTAATTTGCTCCGTTTTCGTTCTGGTCAGTTCCATGTTATAGTGCTCGTCTAGAGGTTTCCAATGCACCCAACCCCGTCAAATTCTGATTTTGTTTACACAAGTTATTAACAATACAAGTTTGTTACAAAATAAATGATCATTAATATAATTAATTACTTAATTAAATAGCTAATTACATTCTTATCATAACCCAGCCGCTAATCCTTCTTCCACTTTCGTTACACATCTGAAGCTCACAACCGTAGAACCCTAAACCCTGTCAGAAAAATCCCCTTGCGCCCCACTCACGTGTCCCCTTGGACATCATCTCCGACCACCCCTCCAACCGCCTATGCGCAGCCATCCCTACCTGCCCCCACGTGACATTCGATCCCTCCGCCTGCCGTGAAATCGGCTTTGAAAATCGCTGGTTCGAATAGCGATTCCTCCCTAAATCCTACACCAAATTCCATCATCCTGATATGGATCCATAGCTTTCACTTAGCACTACAATTCGTTAGTTATGAGTTCAGCCTATTTATCAATGGATTGATAGAAAATAAGAGTGAACGGGAGGAACTTTTCTGGCCATTAAAAGGTTTTGTTGTGGCTAATGTATGGGTTGACCACGGGTTATTTGCTTGACCTAGGGTTTAAAGAATGTTGGGGATTATATACCTATATTTCTATTATTATTTAATTCAAATTAACTTGTTTAACATTCGAACTCCAAACGAATCCCAACGATTGTCGCCCCTAACCAAATACCCCCATTTCGAACATAATGGGATATGTTTCGTTAGCCAATTCAACTATATCGATCAGTTTTCGTCAAAATTAAAATATAATTTAATATAACGATCAATATTGAATTTCAATGTACATTTTAATTTACCGAGACCACATACTGACTCCAAAAATTACAGAAAAATTAATCTAATTATGCTTTGATGATACGGTCCTAACAAAACTAATTTCGTCGAATTCGGAGACCGTTTGAGAAATGGTCATTTTTCCAGTCGATTAAATTCAAACTGAAATTACCAAACGCGTTTAAATCCACTACGCTCACATATCAAATCCAAAAATTATGAAAATTGAAATCTAACAATAATTTGACATTCCGAATCCAACAAAAGTGATTTTGTCGAAAACGAAGCTCGTTTGCAAAATGACTAATTTTAAGGGCTATATATATTGTATAAAATATATATAAATTCCATAGCGACTATTTCAAATTTTAAACTGGACATAAATTACAATTTATAAAGTGAAATCTCAATTTCCTACATTCGTTAGAAAATTACAGTTCAAAATATCCCAACGTTTCTTGTTTTACTGAAATACTATTTATTTTGAATCCTATACATTCAATTGAAATTTTAAATCGAATTTTCAAACTACCGTGCCATTTCGAGTTTGTTTTATAATTAAAATAAATTTATACATTCTAACTTCGATTTAAATAAATTTTTAGTCGTTATTATTTAAAATAAATCATTTTAAATATTCAAAACCCAATAAAATAGCTAAAATAAAAAATTTAAATTCGTTCAGAAATTCCGGGTTGTTACAATCTCCCCCACTTAAAATATTTTCGTCCTCGAAAAGGAACGGAGATGAAAGTTGTTTTACTAACCAACTCAACTTTCATTCCTCAACTTTTCAGTTTCTAAGAATTTTCTAGTTTCTCAAAAATTTGGCTAACACCCTAAATTTTCGAAACTTTTTTGCCGTAACCTCCTTTGTACGGATTAATTGGTAAAACCACAACTTAACACACGGAGCCCTCTTCAATCGAAAATAAAATATAAAAAGCCAAGCGGCTTGCCAATCAGCTCATAAAATCATCAAACCTAATGAATATAGTAAACATGTACCTATTTGTCTGTCATATAATTTTATTCCTCTTCTTAGCTTCCATGCTATGACCTGTTCACTATATACACATGTACATATATGCAATTTTAATCAATTTTCAATTTAACACTATCGTGGAAATTAACCCAATTCGATTACTCGTTCTTACATTGGTTTTATCATACCATATTGATATATTTTAAATATCATAAATAACCATAAGTTCATATAAGCATACACATATGCATACATACATATATCCAAACTACTAGTTTTTTATATTAGAACTTAACTTCCTAGGTAGTCGTGCCCCCTTCTTGCATAATTTCCGAAGTAGATAGCTCCTTTCCTTTGGATTTCTTATCACCCTTCTTTAACAGACATTTTCAGGCTGCATGCCCTACTTCTTTACATCGGAAGCACTTCTTCTCTTTTCCTAGATTTCTAGGTTTCTTCTTTACTTTTGGACACTTATCTACAAAATGTCCTGTCTCTTTGCACTTGAAACAAATGATGTCCACTCTTATCTCTTTCTCCTTGCTCTTCTTTCTCTCAGGGCACCGAACTGCATAATTCCCTCTTCTCTGCATATATGACAATAAACACCCAAGTATGTTCCTAAGTCCATCTCCCTTTTCTTTTCTGCTTGTTGGTGAGCCCTTCTTGCTTGTTTTGGAGTCATCCAGAATTCAGTTCTAGATAAGCCGTAGTCATCCGTATCCTACATTATATTTTAGGATTTTATCAGGAGGGCTAATATTTTTGATTTGGCTTATTTCAGCATTCATTCTCGTATTTGTTTTAATAATTTTATTACTTAACTAATAATCACACATCATAACCAGCAATCAATTAGTTGATTAGCTTTTCAATCATATAACTTTTTATATTCTCAAAAATCATATTTTCAAAGATCGGATTATATATATGATCATAAATACGTTACTTATAAACATATAACCCTCAACTCATTCTGGGGCATTGCCAACCCTATCTCTAATGAGTTTCTCATTCCAAGATACTACTGATCCTATACCTAATGAGTATTCTTTTATTGGATATTACTAATCCTATCTCTGATGAGTCTTTTATTCTGTTCTAACAAGTTGCACCCCAAAGATTTGAGTTAACCAAAGCTCTGATACCATATGTTGCGACCCTCCTTCTCGGTCGATTCAAATCGATCGTTAAACCGACTTAAATCGACAAAATGGCGGATACACTAACTTTGGGCACACAACACATCAGAACAAACAATAGAAGACATTTATAAACGTCATAATAATATTACATCAGAGTACAGAATATCAGAGTATCGAAAATAATATACAGCGGAAAACAAATTTACAATAAATATAATACAATGCAGCGGAAACAAATAAACTAACAAAGCGGAAGACTATCATTGCTCTGGACACAGCTTTAAGCTTTGATCCATAATCCCGCTAAATGAAATAATCTGCAAAACCAAAATTACTGACTGCACGTATGGGAAATATGGGTACCCAGAGTTTAGGTAGAAACAATAAACTTCGAGTCAGTCATGGGACTGGTGTGAGAATTCAAAACAGTTATTAAACTTTACTTTAAAATAAGATAAATCAAGGGACCACGCCGTATAACACGGAACGGGTTCACCCCCATGAATACCAGTGCATAAACAACAACTTATGGATCTACGATGCATCATACAACATGCAATTCCTCAATCTACCCGTTTAGGCCTAATCCCAAATTTAGATTTTTCGAAATCCAATTCACTTTATAGAAATTATTTCTTCGGACTTTATTTCCCGATTTCTTATTTCAAATCATTTTGAAATACATATCTAGCTTTTATATCAAAGTAGATTTCACTTCGGGATCTCAAACCAAAATTTTTGGAAATATGAATTCCAAAACATCACAATGCATATAAAAAGATATGCAACCAAATATCGGGAGGTATTCAGCCCTCAGACAAGGTTGTACACGCCTCACCAACTCGATATATAGATGTGCACCTCCCACTATGGAGCAGGCTAAACTGACGATGCACAATCCCACGCCCTCGGGACTACACCGCCCTCACACTTTTAGTCATCCAGGGTTACCCGAATCTTTAGCCACATACCAAATCATTTAATATCCCGAAATAGGTAAAAATCATTTCACAACATAACAATCACAAGTACATTCAAACAATAGTACTTTAAATTAGCAATTCACACATATGATCAGTCATTATTAATCACATAACCTTTGAGCTCGTACGTCTCAAAGAAGGGTGTTAAGCAAGAGAATAAATTCTCCTCCACCAAACAGGTATATCGTCAATAGCAACTAATCAGTTATGTGATGAACTACAATGTCAAACACATAATACATTTCAAAATCATTTCGACAACATCGGGATTAGCCCTCGAAATCCTTTCTGTTTTATAAAACATTTTTATAAAACATTTCCTATCCAAAATCGGGAATACATTTCTTCACATAAGAAAAATATCATTTCAAAATCATTCATTAAATTTGAAATGAATTTAACAACATCGCTACACATCTCATAGTCAAATCGTGAAGTGTTTCACAAGATGTTAGCATCCAAATATTTCTACCTAATCCAATGCTAAATGTAAAAGCAAATTTTGCTCATAAACTGGTCGAGCACAATCCAAACAATTAATCAATCACAATCAATATAACCAACCAAGTATATTTGGTTTATACTACACCTCATGTTCTGGTAAATTTAATTACTAACTCTCGTTTCAAATCTAATTAAAGATTTGGCTATCGCATAGAGTAAAACTGGTAATACTCGATTCTCGTACATTTCTTGAATTCGGTAAATTTAGTTACCTTATTCCCATTTCATTCTAATTAAAGATTAATTAAAACTCCACTTCGTTTTAATCTTAAAAAATCATTACTTAATGATTATTCAATATTTAGGAAATTAATCCTGTCTTTAACTGGGTTAAAGAATCAGTGTCATTTAAGACAAAGTTCGTGATAAACTCAAAATCAACTTCCATCAAAATGGAATCTTCACGGAAATCATAGCAGTATATAATCGATATAAATTTCCGTATCAAATCAATACTATAAATGGAATAATGGCAAAGTCTTTTAAATTCCCTATATAGTAAAGGTCTTCATTCACAGAAGCTCATCTCGATTATTATTAAATCGAATTCCATTTAATTCCAATTTATTGTATTAAATTGGGAAACTTTACTTTGGAAAATTTCCATTAAATCTTAATAAAAATATTTATAAATTCCAAATAATATCTTCACTGTTAATTTAATTCCAAATATATTAATTAATTGGAAAACTTCATTAAATCTTGGTTAAAAGATTTGTTCTTTCCTCGGCTTGGTTTAAGAACAATGTTATTTAAAGACACCATTCATGATAAACCCAAAATCCAATTTGATATTAAATACAAGGCTCTAAATAGAAGTTATATCCGATTATATTCAATATCAAATTCTGAAACCAACAAATATCGTATTGGGAATAACGATATATATATCATCCAATTTCCTCAACAATATCTGTATAATCACGAAATCCAGTATCGTAATATTTCAAAGATTATTTCTACTCAAATTCATTCCATTTCATACGTTGGAAAATTCTGGTTATGTTAAAACCATATTTCAATCCAATTTATTATTTCTAAATATAATTGGATTATTATTCTAGTTATTAACTAGTTCATTCAGATAAAAATATCTTTTATCCTTTCAAATATGGAATTTTTCATCCAAAATCTTTCCAAATCATTTGTTATGATTTTACATAATTTATCCATATTTTTAATAATTTTATCAAGGCCCTTACAGTCGGTTTCCAATAACGGCCACCGAACTGCATCCATAGCGACCTTTTCTGAAATTTATTTGGACATATTTCCAAATCTAACCGTTCAAATTTAAATCTCTTATATTAATTGGAAAGATCTTTTCGATATGAACCCAACAGTTCCAGTTTTAGGAGAATCCGACGGTCGGATATCTCGTTACATCAATTTGAAGTCAATGGTCGAAATTCGCGAACGGTCGTTGTGCAGCGCGTTCTATTCAAGACATTAAATAAATATATATATATATATATATATATATATAATATATCGTCAATTTCCATTTTAAACTTATTTTATAAATTCGTTTTAAAAAATATTCCAACTTATATTTCAATTTTAAATCAAAATTGAATATTCCATATATAGTTAAAAATTATATTTTTAACCATTCAATAATTTTTTCATTACATGCCAATTTTATTCATCGCATATATATGTTAAAAATTATATTTTTAACATACCAATAATAATTTCGTTACATGCCAATTTTATTCATTGCATAGATACGTTAAAAATTATATTTTTAACAATCCAATATTTATTTCATTACATGCCAATTTTATTCATCGCATAGTGATTTATCATATAGATGAATTGCTAATGTAAAGTACTATAGTTTGAAAGTACTTGTGATTATTATGTTGTGAAATGATTTTTCCCTACTTTGGGATATGAAATGATTTGGTATGTGGCTAAAGATTCGGGTAACCCTAGATAACTAAAAGTGTAAGGGCGGTGTAGTCCCCGAGGGCCAGGGATTGTGCATCGTCAGTGTAGCCTGCTCCATAGTGGGAGGTGTCCATATATATATATCGCGTTGGTGAGGCGTGAACAACCTTGTCTGAGGGCTGAATACCTCTCGATATTCGGTTACATATTTTTTGTATGCATCACATACATATAATTACTCAACAACCAAATGCCATTTACGGCGCCACAAGTGTCCATCCGCGGAGTATGAAATGCGAGGGTCGCTAATATCCATACATCGCTCCTAATTTCAATGATTTGTGTGAGTTCGTGTGTTGAACTCCAAAAATAAATAACATACAATAGATAAAAATCAATACTGGCATATATTTTCAGTTATAAAATAAATAACTGGTACAAATATTTTAGTGAGAGAATTCTCACATTGGTTTCCATTCCGTCAGTCTTTAATTGATGATTTCGGTACCATTTGGATTTAAATTTGTTCCAAATTCTAATTTGCCCTATTTCTGTTCTGGTCAGTTCCATGTTGCAGTGCTCGTCTAGAGGATTCCAACGCACCCAACCCTGAAAAATTCTGATTTCGTTTGCACAAGTTATTAACAATTCAAGTTTGTTACATAATAAATGATCATTAATTACTTAATAACCAATTACATTCTTATCATAACCCTGTCGCTAATCCTTCTTCCACTTTCGTTACACATCTGAAGCCCGTAACCGTACAACCCTAAACCCCGTCAGAAAAAATCCCCTTGCGCGCCGCTCACGCGTCCACCTGGACATCATCTCCGACCACCCCTCCGACCACCTATGCGCCGCCATCCCCGCCATCCCCGCCTGGCCCCCACGTGACGTTCGATCCCCCCGCCTGCCGTGAAACCAGCTTTGAAAATCGCTGGTTCGAACATCGATTCCTCCCTAAATTCTACACCAAATTTCGTCATCTTGATATGGATCCATAACTTTCACTTAGCACTACAATTCATTAGTTATGAGTTCAGCCTATTTATCAATGGATTGAGAGAAAATAAGAGTGGGAGGGAGGAACATTTCTGGCCATTAAAATGTTTTGTTGCGGCTAATGTATAGGTTGACCACGGGTTATCTATTTGACTTAGGGTTTGGAAAATGTTGGGGATTATATACCTATATTTCTATTATTATTTAATTCAAATTAGCTTGTTTAACCTTCCAACGACTGTCGCCTCTAACCAAATACCATCATTTCGGACACAATGGGATATGTTTTGTAAGCCAATTCGACTATTTCAATCAGTTTTCATCAAAATTAAAATATGATTTAATATAACGGTCAATATTGATATGAAAATTTTATTTCTGCTGCAAATTTTGCACTCTGTGATTCTGTATCAATTCTGTTTAAACCCTGTAAGCCAATAACAATCTGTCATTTTGAACGTTCTGAGTTGGTTTAATTATCGACTTGGTGCAACCAAAATGCAGGTTGTTGCAGAGATATTCTATTATTCTTTATTTGTGATTCTGTGATTGATTTACTAAACCTCTTAGCAATAACAATCTGTCGTTTTGAATGTTTCAAGTTGGTTTAATTACAAAATTGAAGCGTTCGAAAAAGTCGGTCGTTACATGTTGTTGAACCCGATTATTCATAACTCGATCAAAAGTGTTGCAACTATTATTACAACGTTTTAAACCAAACGTTAAAAATATTTCACTTTTCGTATAATAGTTTGATCAATTTATTTTTCTTTTAAAGCATCTACCATGTCCAAAAGGCCATGTATATACTATAACCAAGTAGTACGATGTCTACCGAACATGTCATGACCGGATAATGGATCTCCACATACATGTTGCCCTCTAGTGGTCTGATATAAATGTTTCCCTCTGATATACCAAGTAAGAAGAGATGCTAGTGCATGTAAAACAATTTTTCGAAGACATAAGTGTTATGCAATAAATAGATGATAATCGTTTTGTAATTGACCACATCGTGTAAGACTATCGAGTATTAAGCTTGTGGTGTTTGTAAAATATTGTTCATGCACTTTCGACAATTCTAAGATCGTGCCTTCAGCAAATCATGTCTAAACCCCACAACCGCACGGGTTAGCAATTGAAGATGCCTCGTCCATCTCATGCATGGAAAATACGTCTCCACTACATGACTAGAAGGTAGAACAATGTGGGGATGCGTGTTTGTTGTGCACTCATAGTACCAACACGACAATATATACCAAAACCAAATAATTTATTTCACCTCTTCAGGAGCATAAGAATCAAGCGTTGCGTATAAATATCCTAATATAGATGACCTTCAGTCTACAGTATGTAGCTGATCCATATTAGCTACCGCCCCAAGTTACCCTAATTGGATGACACTATTTGGTTCAAAATGTGTGTGTATGTGTGTGTGTATATATATATATATATATAAGGGAAAGAATCTACGTACATCATCACTCATAGCATTAGTACATGCATGAGCTAGAATATATTCCTATAGATATGAAAGTAGCAGCATCAAAAGAAACATGGTCATCATCGAAATGTGGTTGATATATAGTGTACATATCAATACTTTCCTAAGTACGATCAAATAGAAATGATAATTTATCTTGACATCCAATCTTCATCCCATTAAACATATAAAAATCAGCATATAGGTAATGCCAAACTCAAAATTTGAAAAATAAAAAGCTTTTGTGATACACCACCATCTCTCAAACAAGATAAATAAAAGTGAATGGTTGAATTTTAAGGTGGTCGAATCTGTAAAAATAGCGCAAAAGCATTGATTTGAAGTGTTTCTACTAAACCCTGAGGTAGTTTATCATAATACTATCTATCATATATATACCCTTCGACCAACTGTTAAGATAGCTGACATATTGAGACTAAAAAATAAATAATTGTTCGCGATTAATATATGTTATACATAACATAACATTAATTAGCATACCAGATATACTAAATAGCTATTTTATATAACTGTTTATTATTAAAAATATACCTTAAATGTGAATGTCCAATGCGTGTAACTCTTAGGTAGCTCGTGTGGAATTTGCAAGTCATATATAGCTTTATTGAAATAAGAAGTAGTACAAACTAAAGCGGCTAACTTCGGTGTTTGGAATCGTATGGTACGTCTTGTATATTCAGCTTTGGATAGGTGGGAGTTGCGCTATATAGTAACGCTCATACACTTCCTGGTATTATATTGAACTTCAATTAAGACACTCATAATCTGCTTCTTAGAACATGTTAATATACAATATAGCAAGATGGGAAAAAACGTAACATACAAAGCTATCAATATCGAAATTAACGTACGGAAATGTTCATCGGTCCTCAACAGTATCTGTTGACATATACGGCCGTAAATCTATGTTGTATACATGAACCAAGCGTATAACGATAACTACGTACATTAAGTCTCAAAATGCATACAACACAATTTTCTATCCCTTTTGCTAGTCACAAATGAGTCCTAGAGTGATCGACGATGCGATAATGCTAACAACTGTTTCCATTTTAGTAATGATTAAAAAGCTCAAATACCTTCTAGCTCATTTAGTTTTGCATTATGGTGGCATACATTAGATTTTAAATTTCAAATAGTTTAGAAAATGATTATTTTTTAATTTGGACCAGTTTGAAAACTTGAAACAAAAATATATCACTTTTATTTGCGTAGAGTTGTATGCCGCCAGACTTTTTTTCTATTGGATCCATCTCAGATGGAGCCAAGAAAAAAAATATTACAGGCGGCATCTGAAATGTCGCTAATTAGGCTGCCTCCAAATGCAGATGAGCGGCATTTCAGATGCTACCAAATGGATTTTTTTTCTTTTTGGTTCCATCTGAGATGGAGCCAATAAAAAAGAAAATACTAGCGGCATCTGAAATGTCGTCAGTATGCTACGTGGAAAAAATTGGTCTTTTTGGCAATTAGTTTGTAAATTGGTCAATTTTTGTTATAAATCTTAAAACTCGGCCCAAATTAAAAAAACTTCTAGAAAATGAACTATTTGCTATTGCTGGTGTATATGGATTATGGTATGTACAACTTTGGTGCAAGCAATATTCGGTTCAAACCGAATTTACTGACTAAACCAGTGCATTTCGGTCGGTTCGATTCTGTTTTAAAACTAAACCAGTTTAAATTTGATTTGTAAATTAATTATTTTAGTTATCGGTTTAACCAAATTAACCGAACTTTTAATTTATGATCTAATTTTGAGGTATTATAGTGCTTTTAATAATTAGTTTAGTGATATAATACAAAGACATTTATTGAAAAAAATCAAATTTTATTATAAACATAAAATATACAGTATAAAATTTCTCCAAACATGAATTTATGTTTTAATTTGAGTGAATTCATCATTTGAATAATAATACATTCTTCAAGTTCAGTTAATTTGATTACCAACTGAATTAATCGAAATTAATTCGTTTCAGTTTGGAAAATTTTCTATTACAATTCGATTTAAGTTTTTTTAATCCTAAAATCAACCGAACTTACCGAACGTTCATATGTGTATGCACTTTATTCGCCATATTGGTCTTCATCAAGTAATTAATCACATTAATGGCTTTTAATCCAGCCAAACTAGAACAAACGTCCCTTTCTAGCATCAGATGCATGCTTGAGAAATTAGAAAAGGGAAACATACATGCATGCATGCAAATTACAGACAATTAAAATGAATAAATTAAAGCAGGTTCATATTGGGGTCACATATGTTAACTATTCTATGTATTGCTAAATAGTATACCTCAAACGTGAATGTGCGATACATGAAACTTTTGGGTAGCTCGTGCAGAATTCGTAAGTCATATGTGCTCGTCTCGGAATTTAGAAGCAACAATACGAACTAAACCAGCTCATTTCGATGTTTGGAATCGTACACATGGCCGCATTTGAACTTGTTTCCGACTAAAAAACATAAATTTGTGAAGTGCCGTGGAGTTAGGAGGCTGGAGGGTGTGCACGGATTATGCACATATCTAACCTTAGATGTTCATTTAATATGCATTTAATTGATACTCGTTAATTGAGCAAGCTTCATTCTTTTGCATGCATAGTAGGCATCCAACTACTGAGCTACGTCTTGGATGTTCAGGTTTGGATAGGTCGGAGTTGGGCTATATAATAACGCACATACACTTCCTTGTATCATATTGAACTTCGATTCAGATGTTCCCACTACAACAAAAACACCATATTACAACTGTAATTTTACAACGGTCAGAAAATCACAGTTGTAATAAAGGTTTTTTACAACGGTGTTTTTTAAAAAGTGGTAATAACCTCATTTTCAACAACTTTTATATTTCAACCATTGTAATAGATGTCTGTTACAACTTTTCTTCTTTGGCTGTTGTAATAAAAACCTATTTTTACAACTATTTATTGCTAGTTACAATCGATGTCTATTGCAATCTTCATTTTTTTAGTTGTAATACATGTCTATTTTAAACAAGTGTTTTTTGCTAGTTGTTATAAAAAGTCTATTACAAAGTTTTTTGTTTGTCCATTTTAATAATTAGTTAATTATTTTAATGCTTACTATTTAAATAACTAATTAAAAATAATAATCGCCGCTAAATAATAATTAATTGGAAATATGAAATAATTCATATTAGTAATTAATATTCATTAATTAATAATACAATAAAAAATTAATTACTATTTTACAATTAATATTAAACTATAACATAGAATTAGAAAAGTAATAATAAATAAGAAGTAATATTTAGTAATTTAGTAAAAAAAATGGTTTTAAAGAAATTCATATTGTATGTAATATAAATTTTTGCTTATTAATTATAACTTATAATATTCATTTCTATTACTTTTGTCCAATAAACTAAATAAAATTAACGGCATGTGACAGGAAACTTAAGCGGTAGGAAAAGTAAGCGGGAAGGCTGAAAATTTTGGCTCCAAAAAGTAATTCACGCGCTATATTTTCACTCTCACGCAGGTGGTATCTTGTCTTCTTCCCTAAATCAATCGTTGCCCCTAAATCAAAATCAGTTCTCTTCCTCCCCTCAAACGAAAGCTCCGCCTCAATAAATCAAAATCGATTCTAATGTTTTTGCTAATTTCTCTTTCTTGGTCGCTGCTACTGTTTACCGTCCCTCGTAACTTCCTCTTTTGATTCCGAACTCTGGTCTTCGATTCTCCTCGTTTCAAAAAACCAAATTGAAATCCATAGCTTTAGCTTTTGGTGTGGACAGAAGTGCCCTTCGACGTGCTAGTCTTTTTGGGCTTCGGGCTGTGGTCTTCCCTGCTTGAGATTTTTAGTCTGGTGGGTTGGTTGCTGTTTTCACATGTTATGTCTGGGATGAGTTATATAATGGGATGTTTCGACTTCATTCAGTGTGGGTCATGGTGGTGCTTCATTTACCTGGTAATGGCTTGGAGATTGTTTGTGTGAGTTAGCCTTTTTTTTCCTGTATTATTTTGTTTTGGAGCTATGTCATTGTTTGATGTTGATTTCGTGCTGCGAACTTGTATTATTCAAGCTAGTGGCAGCTTTTGGTATGAGTGTGTAGTTATGTGCCCTGTGGTTTTCTCGGCGATTGCTTTTGCAATGGAGAAATATCGGCGATTTGCTTGTGGTTCTGGTCTACGGTTGCTCATTTCTGTTTTGGTGCCACTTTTTTTCAAATTTTGGTAGCACTTGTTTATTCAAGTTATATTCTAGCCTTGTATTGTCGTTATGCTTTTCCCAAGCTATTCAGTTCTCCATTCATGATTTAATTTCCCCAATTCAACCTCTTCATACCTGTGAATCTATAACAGTTTTCTTTATAGGTACTACTAACACCCCCTCTCTTTTCTGTCGCTTTTTTTCTTTTTGATGTTTTCCCTTTTATATTGAAAGGAAAACCAAATAAGTACAGTAAACAAGAAATTTTAATGTACTGATACAACTTTTCTTTAACACATAATTTACTAAATCCAAAAAATCAACTGAACTTCAATTCATGTATTTTTGGCAGCTACCAGTTAATCCGTGACTTAAAATATAGTGTACTATCTTATTACATTATATCTTAGCATTTAAAATATACATATAAAAAAATATCTTGTACTAGTTCCAACATTTTTTTTAAATCCCTAGATTGAAAATCATATTGTTGCAGGAATCCAAACTAGCACATAGCAAAATGATTTTGCCACTTGATAGTGGTAGTGAATTGGAAGTTTGGACTTCCGTGGAGTTGTGAATTGCTGAGATTACGTGAGGCACTTCTCTAGCAAGGGCGACAAACACGGATTTTAGCAGCAAGAGGTGATGAAGTTGCAGGTCCGTTTTGAGGACAACATTTTGTGCACTTATGTTCTCCCGTAGGATATGCAATTTTTGTGGATAACTTGTGCTTGTACTAAGTTGCTTTGTAATAGTCAAGTATGTAATAATGCGCGAAATGTTTTCTAAAACTTGTTGTTTGTAATACTGAAAATTTGAGTATTTTAATAAATTAGTTTGCAAATAATTGTAATATCTGATTTGCTTATAGAGTATTCCTACATTTAGTGTATTGTTCATTTCAGTTGCAAATGGTCTATTTTTTTTCAAATGCAACTATCAATCACAACGGTGCATAACAGTTGTAGTAGATCTTATTACAACGGTGCATAACTGTTGTAATAAAGTTTATTACAATGGTGGAAAAAAGTTGTAAAATATACATATTACAACGGTGTTGCAACGGTGCAAAAAAGTTGTTACAGATTTTAGTCTATTACAACTTCTTAATACACGACGGTTAGCCCACCGTTGTAAAATGTATATTACAACGGTGTTCCACCGTTGTAATAGGGTCATTTTGTTGTAGCGTCCTATTGTTGGTAAATTTTTGTTGGAAATGTTTTATAAACATTAAGTGAATTATTAAAAATGTTGGAATAAGTGTATGAATGACTCCTATGGGTGAATAGTCCCACATTATGGGATTATATAGAAGAGGCAAGTATTTATACTTGTTTCTAAGAAATCATGTTGGGGCCTTGGGATCCCAATACATGCTTTGTTGTGAGGAGGGAGACCATGCATCATGACCACCACACACGAGCGCACGACCGACTCAACTCGACCCGGCCCGGTCCGGTATAGTTGGGGCTATGGCTCTGTGGTGTAAACACTTATATTTTTGGACCAGAAAACATTGGTTTTTTTTGAACCATTTTTTTTTATGGAAAAATATTTCTGCAACGGCAAAAATCTTATCCCTTAATTAAAGCGGATCCGATTTTTATTCCCACTAATCAGGCAACCCTAACCCTAATTATCATCATATATATAGTCTTTATCTACAGATGAGAACAGATACCGAATTACATATTCTCTTCTTGCCTCTGCCATTAAAATTCTCATTCAGAAATTTTTGAGCAGTGCTTATTTTTCGAAAGTGTAAATCTGCATTAATTTGTTGTGCAAGCAAATCAGTTATTGTTATTCAGAGGCTGTTTTATCCTAGAGGCGGCGGCAGAAGTACGAACCGGTTTGCACCTTTGACCAGATCGTTGAATCGTCTTCAAGAAAGCGACTTAGTCCACGACCCAACCATTGTTTCCCAACAATTTGAAGACGATCTGAAACAATGGCTTCGATCTCAACCGTAGACGATGTAGCTCCACCCTCTGCTTTTCAGATCCCTCTCGTGACTGCTGCTCCATTCAAATTCGAAGGCTTGCATTTCAAACGATGGCGTCAGAAGATGGAGTTCTTCCTCACGATGAGAAAAATGGTGATTGCGCTGACGACTGACAAACCGCAGCTACCAGAAAGACCTGATGAGTCTGATGCAGCAAAAATGGCATTATGGACTGAACAGTCAAAGCAAATACAGACCTGGACTGAACAGGATTACCTATGCAAGAACTTAATTCCGAATGGACAGAGCGATGATCTGTATGACTACTACAACTCAGATGAAAAGACAGTAAAGGAGATCTGGGAAGAACTGAAGAAGAAGTATGATACAGAGAAGGTAGGGGCAAAGAAGTATGCTATGAGTTGCTACCTCAAATACCAAATGACGGACGATAGGTCAGTAGAGATGCAGTCTCATGAGCTTCAGAAAATAGCTCATGAGATCATCTTCGAAGCTATGATGTTGGACGAACAATTTCAAAATGCTGCTGTCATTGACAAATTAACCCTTGGCTGGAAAGATTTTAAGAATACGTTATGACATAAGACTAAGGAATTTTCCTTAGAGAGCTTGATCACGCGCCTCCGTATTGAGGAGGAGGCACGCAAGCAGGACCAGAAAGAAGAGGTGCTGATTGTCAATAAAAACAGCACTAAGAAAGCCACACCGGCTGTTCTGAAACTGAATCAGAAATCATTTAAGAATCAGAACAGGCACGACAAACAGAATGGGAATCCGCAAGAAAACCCAATAGGATAGCAGAAACCAGCTCAAATGAATGACTCTGGACGGTTGTTTCTATGTTACAACTGTGGAAAACCAAGTCATATGGCACGAAAGTGTTGGAACAGGCCAAGCTCTGCACCGCTGGCTAACCTGAGTGAGGAGCCTCTTACGACTATGGTTACTGAGATTCACCTTGTTGGTGGATCAGAGGTTTGGTGGGTAGATGTAACGGCTGGAAATTTCCGTCTCCTCGAGAGTCGGAAATTCCGAGACGTTAGTGAAAGAATTTAGAAGGTGAGAAAGAAAAGATAGAACTAATAGAATCGAAGAAGAAGAAGAACATCAGAATCATCAGAGTAACACGAATCTCATAGCGGAACGAATAACATATAATATATAACATAACTTTGAAGTAAACAGTTATATATATACAATAGCACTTATCAGATTACAACACTTACAACACAGCGGAAATAACTATAGCTATCAAATCTTGCAGCCTCCTGCTCCAAGCTCTCCAAGTATATCTGTAAATCCCGACTACTTGACTGCCCGTACAAATTTAGGCACCCAAGAGTTTAGGGAAAACAACAAAGTAAACTCCGGGTCAGTCATGGGACTGGTATGAGTAAAAATAGTTTAAAACAGGTATAGGATATCTCATAAGACCACGCCATGAATACGGAACGGGTTTTTCCCTTATGAATATCTGAACAACTTTGACAAGCAATATCATTGTGATATTATAATAATGTCTAAGTACAAATAGTTATCAATCTAGAAGAAATGCTTGCATCTCACGATCTACATACATAGTATAAAATCATAAACCGCAGGGCGCTTATTGAAGATTGGATTCCAACAGACAAGGTATGGGAGCACCTTCTGAATAGTATACTCTAGAGGTGATACACTCAGGGTTCAACAAGAACGTCTTGCAACCCAGCCACACATGACCGCTCACTCATTTAGCTTGAGTGTCGCGAATATATTGCCACCACGGTTGTAGGCCATCAAAACGTCATCCGAAGATACAGAATCAAAAAGAAGTATAAATATGGATATTCCCTAGATCGGTGACAATACAACCTGCTTGGGAATGACCCAACTAGCCATGCTGCCTAGCCCAACTTTTGTTACTTCCTGGTGTGAGGCTAGAAGCTACGTCTATCTTCAGAACATCTGATCACCATTCACTTTGAATGCCACATCGTCATACCCGCCAAATCACAAATTGACTTATTCAAAAATAACACGGGTATACAGCTAAGAGAAACGAATTCCTCCGCCACCAAACGTGAATACGTTTGAACAGATCAACTTACGCGATCCATTGGATATACTCTGTCAGACCTTCTTCCATATACGTTGTCCTGGGACTGGACAAACCGAAGGCACTATTCAGTATATCCATCTTTGTCACTGTTATCTAAGACTTATACAACAGCCCTTACACTTTACTCCGTCTTCAATTTATCTTTGGCAGATATTGCTCGCAACGCTTATGCCAATACAGAGTGGTTCTTTGGATAATAATCCAACCGGTCTCTCCATATTAACAACGTTAAAATGGTAAAAACTTTGATAGTCTGTGATTCAACTATCAAATGAAAACATGTCGGTGTACAAACAACGATCTTATTTCCAAATGGAAATTCGATCGATCAATCATCATATGTTCATATTTCCTTATTTCATATATTTAGAAAATATATGTTATTAATCATTGGAAAACATTTCCATAGCTTATTTTCACATCACTATTATTTCGCAACTATCAGTCCCTAACTGTAACTAGTATGAGGACAATTCTCTAAGTATCAATTCGGAAGGTCGAACCCAACATCAGATCGTCACTTAGAAAACCGTTCATCTTACCCTCTCCAGTCAGTTTCTGAATTTGCTTAACTCTATTTCTTAAATTCTTATCATGAAAACATTTCATTTTCTATGTTTAGAAAACATATCTGATTATATTAGGAAAACGTTCCCAAAACTCATTTACGGATTTCCAATGAACGTTGTATAAAACATCGTTACGCTTAATCTATTAATCGCTTATTACTTAACTATATTTCAAATCAACCTTTTCTATCGAACCACAACTATTCCTTTGTCGATTCTTAAGTCAATCAAGTTTGGGTATAATTACCTCGCAGACCTTAATTGAACAACGTCCTTTACTGTGAAATAAATGAAGTTCGTCACTCACTTTTTCCAATCATTTGTTTACGCAAATCCCCGGATTCAGGTTACGAATCCACTTCTTATATGACAGTGTTTGATTATAACTATAACGTTATAATTTCTACTTCTGAAATATCTAACCTAAATTGTAACTTTATCTCCTAACTCGAATAATTTAACAGACACCTAATTTCTAAATCAATAACTAAATCTTGATTTAAACCCTGGAAAGTAAATAGTACTTCCCCGAATTCGCTATAATCGAATTCGACGTATAACTCTCTTTCGAGTAATCTCTATTTGATTAACTCTTCTTCGAATAACCTATATTCGATTATCTCTCTTCGAATAACTCATATTCGAAATCTTTCTCTTTCGAATAAACAATATTCGATCTCTTTCTTTCGAATATGCTATATTCGAAAATCTCCTTTCGATTTACTAATCGATAACTCCTTTCGATCAAATTAAAATCGATAACTCCTTTAACTCTATTCGAATAACTAATATTCGACTAACTCCTTTGGATCGACTCATTTGATTAACTCCTTCGAATAACTAATTCGAATAACTTACCTTCGAATAACCAATATTCGATTTACTCTAACTTGATTAACTTAATTCTAATCGATTTACTCCATTTCGATTCAACTTAATTCAAATCGATTAACTTAACTCAAATTGATTAACTCTTTTCGAATAACTAAATTCGATTTAACTCTTCTCGAATAACTACATTCGATTAACTCAAATTGAATAACTTATATTCAATTAACTCTTACGTGTTTAACTCTATTCGAATAACTAATTCGAATAACTCTAATGTGTTTAACTCTATTCGAATAACTAATTCGAATAACTCTAATGTGTTTAACTCTATTCAAATATCTAATTCGAATAACTCATTTCGAATAACTAAATTCGATTATCTCTTTTAACTTTACTCGAATAACAATATTCGATTAACACCTTCATTCGAATAACTATATTCGATTAACTCTTCGACTAACTCCTTTGGATTAACTAACTTCGAATAACTCCTTTGGATTAACTCTTCGACTAACTCCTTCAGATTAACTCTTCGATTAACTCCTTCGGATTAACTAACTTCGAATAACTCCTTTGGATTAACTAACTTCGAATAACCAATATTCGATAACTACTCTTCGAATAATTAATATTCGATAACTCTTCTCAAATGAATCACATTTGATTTCTCCACTCGAATAAACGATATTCGATAACTCTTCTCTCGAATACACCATATTCGATAACTCTACTTCGGATAAGTGATATTCGACAACTCTACTCGATTAACTCTACTTGGATAACTCTAACTGATCAACTCTAACTGATCAACTCTAACCGGTCAACTCTAACTGGTCAACTCTAACAGGTCAACTCTAACTGGTTAACTCAACTAGTTAACTCTAACAGAATAACTCTAACTGGTTAACTCTAACTGGTCAACTCAACTGGTTTAACCTAACTGGTTAACTCTAACTGGTTAACTCAACTAGTTAACTCGTCTTGATTAACTGAACAAATCCACTTAGTTTAACTTAGCTAATTCACGTTGATTAACTCTAACTGATTCACTTAGTTTAACTCAACTAATTCACTTCGATTAACCACTTAGCTAACTTAACTAATTTACTTCGATTAACCACTTAAGTTAACTTAGCTAATTCACATCGATTTATCGCTTAGTTTAACTTAACTAACTTACTTTGGTTAACCTAACCAATTACTTTGTTTAACTCGCCTAACTCGCTTTGGTTAACCTAACCAATTACTTTGATTAACTCGACTAACTCGCTTTGGTTAACCTAACCAATTACTTTGATTAACTCGACTAACTTAGCTCATTTGTTTAACTCGACCAACTTAGCCCATTTGTTTAACTCGACCAACTTAGCCCATTTGATTAACTCGACTAACTTAGCCCATTTGATTCGGTTTGACTAACCCATTTGATTCGGTTTGACTAACCCATTTGATTTGGCTTTGACTAGCCCATTTGATTCGGTTTGACTAACCCATTTGATTCGGTTTGACTAACCCATTTGATTCGGTTTGACTAACCCATTTGATTCGGTTTGACTAACCCATTTGATTCGGGTTTGACTAACCCATTTGATTTGGTTTGACTAACCCATTTGATTTGGTTTGACTAACCCATTTGATTCGGTTTGCTCGACAAATCCACTTTGTTTAATATAGACTAATTTACTTAGTTTAATCTTTACCAAATCACTTTGTTTAATCCTTTTATCACACTCTGGTATTTCTTACGGTTTTTAACACATCATCTAACAACGATGAATATCGTCCAACCACACGTAATCACATCAGATTATATATATATCACATTTATATATCACAATACATAAATCACAGTAAAAATAACGGTTGAGGAATCTAGTTGGATTCCTCCAACCTGTTTCCCTGTATCACAGATGTTAGACAATATAGATAACATCACTTTCAGTTCCATATGATATATTCTGTTAAACAGAATCAATATCGAAATTTAACTAACTGACTAGCAGTTAAATCAAACAATCAACACACAGTCAAACAGATAATTTTTAACAGTTCTAAGAATACGTTGTAAAAATAGAACTGTTCAGAGTTGGTGAGTTTTACTCACCGTTGCGCGTTAATCGTTGAATAACGGTTTGCGTTCATTTGACTGCGACGGACAATTTGTTTCGCCATAAATTGTAACGAGCTCTGATGGACTTGCGGTCAGTCTCATTGCGTTGCTCCCGTCCATACGATCCCAACGGATCATGTTTCGCGGAATTCTGATTACGGACGGACAAGTTATCGCATTCTGAACTTAATACACATTAAATATATAACTTGGATTTAAAATAATAATGGGCCCTCACCTTATTTCCCTCCGGCCCATCACCCTAAAGCCCACACCCCCTTATACCCGTCTTCTTCCCACGAACAGCTCCAGACCCGTTCCTCATTTCAAAGCTCCCCACACGGCCGCCGTTTTCCTTCCATCTCCTCCACCGAACTGAAAATTAACACCACCAAAATACTCCTCCTTCCATCCTCCTTCTTCACTTATGGTTCTTCACATAACCCACCTTCTCCTATTAAGATACACACATGAACTCATTTATTTAACTACCGAACAGAACAGACCCATCATACTGACTTTCCTCGCGTTTTCCATACACAGCATGAAACCACGTTACTTCTTGAACACATTCCTTTACCTATCTTCCTCCATACACCATAAGCAGCTCACGTCCTTTGTACATCTCCCCAATGTAGCCATGCACCCATCCTCCCAACAGATTTCACGTACAAGTTTTCTGGTCCCCTTCCTTCTTTCTTTCTTTTCCATTTCTGAAACTATGCCGAGACCCTCGCAAACCCCTTCGGAATACGTCAGCCTTGCCCCCCCCTATAGTCATCGTTTCCTCTATCACAAACCCAACCAGTATAACTTGGTCTCCCCCCTGTCAGTGTCATCGACAGTATCACGTCGAGGCCCCCTTTGTTCGAGCGACATCTCTGGGAACGGAATCCTCCCATTTTCCCTTAGCAGGTGTGGCTTCCTACCAGGAACACGAGTAAAGGCACCAAACCACCCATCGTTGCCTATACGTTACCCAAAGCCGAACCCTAGGTTCGCTGTTGACGAACTCGAACTCGAAATGATGGCGTCGGACCCGACAACAAATACACAGAAACGAAGAACATCCCCCAATGATTACAACGATGGTTGAATGTTGATTTAAGGATTTTAGTTTGAATTTATTTTGATTTTCTTTTGAGTATTTTTACTTGCGGTTTGTTCTGAGAACGAGAATGGTTTTTTTCTTTCCTTTGAGAGTGGCGGCCGAGAAAGAGGTTTTATACGTGGGGATATCATTGTGAGGTTGAAGAACAGGACGTGTGTCCTTGGTTATGTCCACATATTTTGTTTCTTGAACGTGGAGTCTTTATAAACATATACTTTGTTTCTTGAACATGGAGTCTTTATAAACATATACTTTGTTTCTTGAACGTGGAGTCTTTATAAACATATACTTTGTATAAATATATATTGTTCGGTTTTAGTTTTAAAATATAGCATACCCTGTTATGAAAGATTCTGTTCCCCTACGGACTGAAATAAAAACACCATTGTGACCAGCAATGTACCACCGTCCCAAAAATATAATAATATCGGTAGGTTGACTCATATTTTGAAACTTCAAAATGTTGATTTCAGGGTGCGAAATACTTCAAATAAAAAGTCACTTATTAAATTAATTAAAAATTACAGTAAAATTCTAAAAATTAAATTATCACTATGTCCTAAAAGAACCTTGTCTAAATTCAAACCCGATCTCTAGTTATATCGAATAAACCGATACGGTCGATAACCGATTCTATAGCGACTATTTCAAAATTTGATTTGGACATACATCAAAATCTACACGACGAAATCCCGATTTTTCTCTTCCACTAGAAAGATATACTCCACCAGCTCCACACGTTTCTTGTTTCACAGAAATCCGGCTTAAAATGAATCATGTACATTCAGTTGAAGTTCAACTCGCCAAATAACGAACTGCCGCGTCGTTACGGGCTCGATTATAATTATTATTATAATTTATACGTTCAACTATCGTTTATTTAATATATTCGTTATTTAAATAATTAAATAACTTAATTATTATACCTTACAAAACGCGCCATTACAGACTTCCCCCCTTAAAATAATTTCGTCCTCGAAATTGCTAAGCTAGGAAAATGCTACCAACTTTACTAACTAGATTCAAATATCCTTTAGTTTACTTCTCAACTCCAGTTTCAACTGAACCATTTAATTTTTAATTAAATTATTAATTCATTCTGGCTAACTGAATTTCCATAAATCATGAAAATGTTCTAACGCCTGGAATTTTCAAAAAAATTCGCCATAACCTCCTTTGTATTGGTCAATATGACAAACCACCCCTCGCCTCTCTTGGCCTTCTCCAACCCAAAAGAAAATCAAACAGCCAAGCGGCTTGCCAATTCGGCTCATAAAATCCAAACTCATGTATGATATAAACTTGTACCTTTTTGTCGGGCATTTAACTCTATCCCTTTCATCTGCTACCACTTCAACATATACCAAAGTTATCCATTCCAATTGATCTCCAATCAGTTCATATCCTCAAATCCAAATCGAATTTCATTCGAACTCTAATATCAAATTCCAAATTATTGACTTATCAATTTGGTTCCATTCTAGATTATCTCTAATCCCATTCAATTTTATTTAACTCGGTTCAAGTTAAATTTCAATTTATTTTTACCATCTCATTTTATTTAACTTCATTAGTTAAATTTTAATTCCAGAACTTAAGTTCCTGGGTTTCTTTCAAATCAATTTGAAATCATAATGCCAATTCAAAACCTTTGAATTTCTAA